>AYEL01088914.1:0-13024 GCA_000484575.1 Olivierus martensii | reverse complement strand
AAATGCAATTTTTTTTATTATAATTTAAAATTCTTATAAATAATAAAATTTATATTAATTGCAAATTTCAGTTACTCCATCTCACTAAATTTCAGTTGAAATTTGTTATACCATAGCAATAAAAAGTATGAAACTTTATTGTTTTATCTGATAAAAGTAAAACTTAAAATTATTTCGAAAAGAAGAAACATATAATAAATTTTGCTACATAAATAATTCGATGTTTTATCATACAGATGCATATCTATTATTCTTCTTAATATCCGATAAAGTCAGACTATATCTGTTTCTATGAATACTATCTTCATTTCACTTATATATCAGGCTAATAAATTATCAACAAAAACTTTAAACTAAAATTACTAAAAATGTGGAACAATAGGGAAAAAATATATATACAATTATAACTAATCTATAATTTAAATAATAAATAAAAATATCGAGAAAATAAAATAAAATTTATCAATATGGTTAAAAGATACTATACATAAAAATTTATCATGTTAGTAAGATCAATGTAGTGTACTGTACTATATATAATATTGACCTTGTTAATAGTATTTTATTCAATTTTTATAATATAAATGCAATATTATATAAAACTATAAAATATTGTTAGACATATTTTTATTAGTAATATATTATTATCTAAGAAAAGATGAAAATCATTGTTTATACAAATGTCCATTTTATTGCAACATTTAATTTGCGAATAATTTTTCAAATGATCGATCAAGGAAGAAAATATAATTCTGTTGAAAGTGCTTTTTTATCTTTCTCATGATGATAAAATTAAATACATATAAAAAATATCAAAAACGCAAATAAAACTTTTTTTATATTGCTTTTATTAAAATCAGACTGGAATCAATTGTAAAAGAAAAACAACTCATTTAACAAAATCTACTTAGCTATTCTTCCTGCTATATAAAAGCATTTCACATATTTCTATCACATAGTAAAAACCACATAATTATTGCCATGTAAATTTTTAAAATGTCATACGATTCTAGTAAAATTTAATTATTTTTCTCCTGATAGATAACTGCGTTACATTACTTGAATTCAGCATCTTATTTTATGTTGCCACTAATTATCTATATGAACTGGTCGATAATTATATTTTCATTAAATTTCACTTGCAAGTTCAAGAGATTTCTTTTAATATTCTCTTATATTTGATAATTTTTTTCTAAAAACTTAAATAAGGATTTCATATACAGTATGTGTTACATAAAAATTTTACTTTAACTAAAAATTGTGCCATTAACTTTAAAGTTATTTTAAATCTAAATTTCATCGAATGATAAAATTTATAACAAATATTTATTATGAGAATTTACTTTTATAAAAATAATAAATTTTTAACAAATAAAAGTGTAAGATACTCGCTTTCCAATCACTGCACAACATATACAGTATATGAGTTTATTCACCGAACCGTGTGAGTAAAATACCAACAACTATATATTTCGAAACTTTTCGAATGGTTTATTTAAAAACAAAAACATTTGCTTTTTAAAAAGATAATAGATTATATAAATAATTATATTCTTACAGCGTATAATTTATAATTTTATAATCATTTAAGCCAAGTAACACCAGAATAAAATTATTTTTCAATTAAACAAGCAATAGATTTAATCTCCGAATTTAATGGTTCATAAAATATTTATTTTTATAAAGATACAACAAGGAAAATGTCCATTTAAATTCACTACAAAAAGTTGTTACAAAACTTGTTTTATGTCAGTATTGCAACGAATTTCTCAATCCATTAAAGTAATTTCTAAGAACTGAAATTTAATTTTTAGAAATTTGTGCTTATATTATTATAAGAATATTTCCGTCATTCTCAGAATTTATCGTTATTTTATTCATTTGTAATTCGTTTTTAAATATTTATTTTAAGTTTGCACTGTAAACAATTTTATCATATTGCTCAGATTAACTGGCTATTACTTTTAAACTGCGAAGAGAATAAAGCAGATTTGTGTCTGTTTGAATAAATTTGTAAGAAAATGAAACTTACATTATCATTTTTATTTAATATATTTAGCAATATAGGTATATTTAATAGTTTAAACACTTTAAAATATAGCTATAAATATAAATGGATAAAAATGATATCAATATAAAATACTAATAAAGCTAAATTTCAATATCAGGAAGAAAAACGTTAAATTTATAAATAATCGCGTGTTTAAGTACAAATAGTGAAGCAAATATAGCATATTAAATTATTTATATTTGTTAATCCCTAAACAACAATGCATTAGTAATTATTTATATAAAGTTAATTATTTATTTATTTGTAAGCATTATTTTTCCATTCTTTTATATCTTTATTGATAATTGGCACTCTATTCATGCAATCAACTATTTAAAAAAAAAGTATAGATGCCATACATCCGCAATATTAATAAAGTTTTACGCATATTCTGAAATTAAAACTACAGTACAATAATTCCGCATACATATACATATCTCAAAAAAAATCATCATCGTTGGTATCAAGATTGCATATCATTTCAATCTATAATGTTAAATTCTTACTAGCTTGCTGTGTTCTCATAACCTTTATTAGTATTAGAAACTAATATTATTCTTGTTACAAAATTGAATAATTGAAATAAAATTTTAATACTGTATATAATATAAATATATATATATTGACAATTGAATTCATTAAATAAAATTGTTTAATATTTGTATGCTTTGGTAAATTCACTCAAATAATATCTTGTATTTCACCGAAAAAAAATCGTGTTGTCGAAAAAAGAATACAGTACTAAAAAAATGGAGTATTGATGCTGAGAAGCCATCAAACATCATTCGAAAAGATGCGATCATCAATAAGAATTTGGGCTTTCTGAAGTTTAAAGCCGATTTTTTAGTATATATTTTTTTTATTAATTCATATATCAGTGTGGCATTTTTATGTATATCTATAATTTAATCCAGGGATAATTTTGATAATTTCCATTTCTCAAAATTTCAATATACAATTTAGATTTTCTTGTGGGAGACAGACAGATAACAGGAATTCAAGACTTTTGTCACCGACCCGGTATCGAAGAGGGCCCGTGACAAAAGTCGGGCCTCGATATGCCACATAACATATCTAATAGTTCACGTGCCGCCGGCAGAGCGCACTAGTCTACCACTCAAAGCAGTTGTGCCAAAATAAACTATTTTATATATAACACTGTTTAATACGTACAAAATTACTTATCCAACAGTTCAAAAGGTCAATTTTAGGATGGACTGCTACGGTAGGAGCGTGCTGTGCTTGATGTAACCAGGTTTATTTCCCGCGTCTCATACTTCAAAGTTTTTCAGAACGGATCTGGATCTACATGTTGAACCACATCCTTCACCTGACGGCTAAAATTTAATAATTTTTAGCCGTCAGGTATAGGTATAGGTAGCCCATGGTGGGCACTGGAATAACTTATCGCTTAGTACCAACTTGATGGAAAGCTGTGTTATGCCACACAGAAAAAAATATATAGATTAGTTACGTTACTGAATCTCATGAAAGATTTTTATTAAACCAAAGTGATGCACTTTAAATGGGGCCCGGACCACAGACTTGTCACGGGCCCGAAAATTTCTCTCGGCGGCCCTGCCCCCAACCACCGGTCAGTGGGCTTTGCCATCTTCCATTATCATGTATACTATTTAATAATTAAACGCGTGATTGAGAAAGGTTGGAAAACACTGCTTTAAAATAGCCATTTTTTCAGAAATAACCTTTATTGGATGGTATCAATACAACAACTTTTGGAATTAAATTTCTTAGCAATAATAAATCTATATTATTTTATAATTTTATATTCAAAATCAAAATCAAATCAAAATTATCATATCAGCAGTTATCTATGTAACAAAAACAGTACAATATTTTGTAATTGCTTTGTTTTGTATTCTTGGATCGTTGATTTTGGAAAAACTTTTTTATTCCATATAAATTTCTGATATCATAATTTCAGTTTTGCATATTTGTTTTTGAAAATAAAAACATATGTATTATCACGGATCCAGATTAATTTAAGAATAATCCTACTCTTTAAATTAACTTAAATCGAAAACTGTTTTAATTATTATGGATTAAAGAAGCTTTTTCATGTTATTTTTGTAATCGAATCCTATTTAAAATTATGATTTCTAATATCACGATGATTATAAAATTATTAAATTATTAGTAAAAATTCGATGTTTTTTGATATTTTCTTATAATAAAGATTAATTATAGTTCCATATAAGGATCAGACATTTTTATCGGAAAGCCAAACATAATGTCATAACGAATCTATAACGAATTTTTTTTAGATATAATAAAACTTATAATTAATTAAATGCTAAATATTTATTATCTTATGTATGATGAAATAAAAAATTTCAGAAAAATTTCATAATGCTTTATAATATTAAATCATTAGAAAATGATGTTTATTTCAATTATTTAATTTTATATATATTTTTCAGTCTTTATTCAATTATTTTATACTCTTAATTACAGATTCTGTTTTGTTTAAAAATATTTTGCATTTTATATTTATTATATCCAGAATACAGGGTTACAATATAGATCAGTTATGTCAAACTTGCGACCCGCTCCACTGTCATAAACATTTTTAACAATGATACATTTTAGATATTTTTTTTTAAATAATAATGTTTATTAAACAATTAGGGAGGATCCCCTGTAGATTAGGAGGTACATTGGACTAACTTCTTCAATCATATTTATTCTTACATTTTAGATATTTTATTTATTATACGTAATTCGCAAACACAATATAGTAAAACTTCATTAATTCGAATAATAAATTAAATAAACTTAATTTTCGTTATTTTATTTACTTTATTTATAGAAAATATTTAATTTTTTTCAAATTTTATCTTCCTATAAAACAGCTATTTTTATAAACAATTGGAAATATAATGAATTTGAATGTTTAGTGGCGGCCCCCAACTTTATTTTGTTTCTTAAGTAGCCCTCTCGATATGCATTATCTATTAAATAGCCCTCAACAAGATCTGAGTTTGACATCCTGATATAGGCATTTTAGATTTAGGTGTGTGTTTATATATTTAAAATTTATTGTGATTATTTTCAATTCTGAATTAAATTTGAATCAATTATGATATACAGTAAATACTTTAATAATTTTGCCCAATCTTTAGAGATTGTTAAAATTTTATTATTATAGATATATTTTTTTTATATTTTAACTTTAAATTATATTTTCATTTTATATTCTCTTCATAAGTCTACCTCAATTATAATAATTTTATTTGCATTTTTTTTTCCTTTTCGAAATACTGTAACTTTATTTTACCGCCTTTTTTATCAGTTAATAATCTATATATATTTTGATCGTTCTTAAAAATAAAAAAGTACTATAAATTTTATCTAAATAAATATATAAAATATTTACCTTTTCTTTAAACATTCTTCTCTATTTACTACAGAAGAATTCACTATCTGATAGCAATTTACTCTCAGTACATAATCAGGCCACGTGGCTTTTTTCATGATGGTAAGACAAGCAAAAATGATAATACTGATGATAAATAGCAAACGAAATAAAATTTTCCAATATATATCTCTGGTAGGTTTCAAGGGTTTCATTTTCTTAGGTTTTAACTTGACATATTTCCATTCCATCTGATTAATTTGTGCTGTTGAAGAGATGACATTTCCCGAGTACGTTTCCAATTCCGGTGTTAGTATCTCAGATTCATCATCTGACACACTACAGCATGCAACTTGTTTCAAACCACTGAATAGTTTATTTTGGATTCTGAAAGAATCGCTTGTAAATTTTAAATTTTCTTCAATACTTTTTTCTTGGTTGATAATTCTAATTACTGGATCTTGCGATGAGTTTTTCATATCAGTTACGTTCAAATCTTCAGAAATGTTACAAGAAAACATAATTGAATTATTTAATTGAAAATTAAATATTAAAAGCGATTTTAATACGTTTTTGTTTCCATAAATATCTTTTAAAATCTTATTTCCTTAAATAAAAAATAAATGTAAAAATTGTTAAATTTTAAATCAGCAAGATTTTAATATATGCATGTTAATTTAAATTATTTAAATTATCTGTTAAAAGCTTTTGTGAAATTAATATGTTATTGGCAATCTCCGCTCAAAAGATGATATTTAGAACGTCTTTTTTAGCTATCAATAAATATATAAATAAATAACATAAAAATTTATTTATATTAAATTTATTTAATTTATGCATGTTTGCTAGTTTATGCCTAAATCAAACATGCATTAGGACTAGCAAAAATCTTTTAAAGCATCTGCTAAGACATCATATTTGACTTCGATCTTAATATGATTATTTGACATCGAAACGGAGCAATAAATCGCTGGTTAATAAACTATAATGATTAGATATCAGATTAATAAGTTATATATTAATTTATAAATCGCTATAATGTAAAATTTCGATTATTATTAAAGCATTAAATTGTTTATTTATTCTTTAATTAAGTCAGTAAACTAATAATCAAACTATACTTTTCCTGAACTTTAAAACTGTAACTTTATAACTTGATTCTAAGCACGCTTTTCTTTTTTACATAAAGCAAAATTAAATACTTCCTTTGTTCGAGAAAATATTAACTACTAAACTGTAGAATTCTAAATTTAAATTTTATGCAAATTCGTTAAGAACACGTATTCGTGGAATTTTTTGTTATTGTATAATTTTATTCATATTAATCAATGTAGTTTTAATTCGCTAATATATTACTTTTGTTAATTTTAATTTAAAATTAAGTTATTATAAAATAAAATCTTGTAATTTAAGTTAAATCATTATTATTATGGATTAATTACGTTGAATTTTTAATGAAATGTATTCAGTAAGGTTTCACACTTTTGAATACGTTTTCATACATTTAAAATATATTTTTTTTCCAAAGTTATTTTTCTGTGAAATAATAAATCAATAATAATAATAATACGTAAATATATTAGTGCAAACTGATTTTTAACTTTCATAAATGGATAACATTATTTTTAGATTTAATATAAATTACCATTACATTAAAAGAAAATCAGAAACGAAAACAATAAATGAGGTACTGTACTGCATTTTCTTTAAAAAAATTGGAAGGAATGAATGATTATATTTTATGATAAAATGAAAATTTATTAAATAAACAAAAATTTAAATTTTAATATCAAATAAAATACTTTTATTTTTTTCTTAATTTTAATTTACATAATTTGTAACTTGCAATTTAATATTTTTTAAAGAATGTTATTATTTTATTTATATTGTGAATTTGTATATAATAACTGAATCAAACTATATATAAATGTGATTTTAAGTTGCAAATTTTACAATTTTATTGCTTTTTTTTATTGAATCATTTCCGTAATTTACTATCTTAAACGAAAAAAAAAAACTAAAACTTTTATTTATTTATGCATGAATTAACTATGTTTAGCGATATATTAAAGCAACAATTAATTTTTTTCATGTTGATAGTAATATTATTGTCAAAAATTTCTTAGTTAATGATTAATTGCAAAATAAGGAAGTATTTTCCATATAATTTGTCACGAAGTATTGATTCTACACTTCCTTCAAAGTAATTAAATAAAAAACGGAAAATACCACCCATAGGAGTAATGTAAGGTCGTTTGCTCATTCTAAATATATTTCTGTAAAGTCTACTATGCAATCCTGTCTGAAAGAAAATCGTTTCCTTCCTGATTTTGTGAATATAAACAGTTAAGATGTAGTCGCGTATAAAACTTATTCTGATATATTTTTTCCCATATTTTGCATTTAAATGTGTATATTTAAAGGAATTGTAACATGAATCAGTTCAATAAAGTAAAAATAATCCTTAATTAAACATCTTAGCAGAAATAAATTAGTTAATTAATTATAGCTGTAATTACTAACCACTGTTGAAGAGCTAAATATAAATTACAAACTAAAATTATATTTAAAAATAAATAGGTCTTCAGGTCATTTTTCAAATATTTTTTTTAATATTTATTAATGGAATGGATGATGGAATTTGGAATGGACGATGGAATTTTTGGTGAGATAAAAATAATTAAATAAATAAATATCACATTTAAATAACATTAAAATATTAATTTTAATATAAATACATATATTTTTAATTTTACAAATATAGCTACTCTATCTTCTTTTCCATTTTTAACGTAATTTTTTTTAACAAACATTACATATATTTTTGGTATGAAATGCAGATCATTAAACGCGAGAAAAACAAACAAGTAATAAAATTTATAATTCAAAAAAATTATATATGTCACGTCTAACTAAAATGATCTCAAATAAATATTTAAATTATCTCTTAAAATAATAACAATTATATATTTTCTCTCAAACAGTATTGTTTATTTTAGAGGAACTTCGACGAAGTGCAGGACAAGAGGACTTTCGAGTTTTGTAAAGATGGCACCGTAACTGATAATAAGCTTTTTCCAACTGTATCAATTCCTATTGGATTAAAAATATAAGAAAATACATATAAGTTTCATATTCTATACTTTCTTAATTCTTTACAGTCTTGGATCTCTCACCTTTGTTTGGCTAGAAAGAGTTAACTGAAGTTTATTAATTTCTATTAACTTATGATTTAAGAGAAGATTAAGATTATCGGCACGACTTTCTGCTTGATAAGCCTTATCCTCGGCTTCCTTTAATCTTTTCAAAAGATTAATGTTTGCTTTTGCTTCACTAGTCTGCAACAACGGAAAATGACGAAGATTATAATTTAAAATAGATTAGAAAGCAATTTAAATTAAAGACTTAGATGACTTCACTTACAGAATTTGTTGCATCTGAAGATATATCAGTAGAAAGAGGACTGTCACTTTGCTCTCTTTCCTCTTCTTCCTGTTCATTTATATCTTGTTTATCTTGTATGGCATTTGATTTTAGAAGACTATTCTCAAATCTGAGTTTTTCTAATTCTTTCTGTTGTTGTTCCAATTGATACATTAACTGTTCAAGCGTACTATCCGAATTCTTAATAAGAAATATATTTTAAATTATATATATTTAATATATATTATAATTATTATTATTATTACTAGCATATAATAATTTTTATAAATAGAATAATCTAATAAACATTAGAAAAAATTTAATTACTCTTTTAACTTCTTTGGAATAATCTGATTCTTCTAGAGCAGACATGGAGGACGTTCTTTCCAATTTTTCTCTTCCAACGTGCAATTGCAATTCTGAAAGAGCCTAAAAAATAAAAATTAAATATAGTTCTTTTTTATTTATCATAAAAATTTGCTTAAAAGCAACATAGCATCTATTGTAAATTTATTTATATAAATAATAATAAAAAAGGACTTCATATTAAAATCCCTCTTCAATATTGAGGAATACCACTGAAATTTATAAAAAGTTTTTAGAAAAATAAGTAAATGCGTTGAGAAATTAAAATGCATTTTTCATGTTAAATGATCTGATTAAAAATATAAAATAAATCATCTCATCAATTTATCAACAATCTAAATTTAATAACTAATCTGCAATTTTAATTAAAAGATTGTTTATATAATTCAATTAAAGATAATTTCTTATATAACAATAACGTAGGTTGATCAACTCGTGACATATAAAAAAATTATTAATATTGCAGTTCTACAGGAAGTTCTACAAAGTTAAAAAAATCTTAAATAATTGACTACAAATAAAAAGAAAATTTGATAACCTTGGTAATCACTTTTTATTTAGTATTAAAAAACTATTTCTTAAGTTTTAGATTAAAGAAAAAAGATAAACAAAATCCAATTTTTTTAAGAATTACCTAATTTTAGCCACTAATTAAAATGCGATTAAATATTAAATATATTTTCTATTTATTTAATAAATTGAAAAATAATTCATATTTAAAAATAAATAAATCATTAACTAATTTATTATACAGTTATTATTATTATAGATCGCATTAATTTTATTATAATTACAAGAGTATATAAAATATATTTAGAAAAAAACAACAACTATTTTTCATGAAATATTTTAAAATCACTTTAAAATGTTTTTACAAAATATATCGAAATTCAATAAAAAAGACTTTTTCAATACAAAACTTTTAGTTCAAACATATAAACTATTATCATTTATAAATGATTTTATAATCGTGAACATGAATTTAATCATATTATTTAAAGGAAATTAGAATGTAAACAGTTAACATAACAATCTTTCAGACTATTTATATATAAAAATCTTTTTCCTATAAAGCATTAATTTTAAATGCCGGCTCCAACCAACCACAAATGTCTAAAGTGACCCTTTGAAGAGATTAAGTTTGAGACTGTTGATTTATAATGGAAAAATTTAGGTATTTTATTGTTTGAAATAGGATAATAATTCAATAAACATTCAAAATAACTGAAGTGTGAATTAATTATCAATATTAAGAATATATTAAACATTAAATGACTAATATATTGAGTAAAACAATCAAGTTATATAAACATAAACTCATTTGGTTAGTATTTGATATATAAGTGTGAAAAGCATTTATATACAGAAATATATATATACACTATATATAGAATTATTTTTATGTTAAAAAATTAATACCTGAATTTACTGGATTATTATTTTATTTTTCAACTAAATCTAAATTAAATGCTTTATTGATAGCGGTGTTTTGATTATTACATATATATACAATAGTATCACGAAATATGAAATCATTTTAAACCAATAAAAATGTTTTTCAATTTTACAGACAATAAAATAACATACAGAAAATTTACCAAATTAAATATGATGCAATAAACAGTTTTTGTTCATAAATGGAAACGTTTAATTTGTTTGGAAAACAATCAAGTTTTAATTAAAATAATAACGAAAAATATAAAATAATATTAATTGACATCTCTATATTTATATATTTTAATAATGATTTAGAAATTAATGTTGTTTTCTTGTATTTCCACGTGTTTGGTGCCACCTACCTTGCGCATGCGTTCCAATCGACCGTACACATCTTTCTGATAATATTCTGCTGTCCTGTAATAGACATATTTTGGCCAATGCTGGGTCATCATAGACGCGTAGCGATTTGTACTTTCCTCTAAATTCCATAATCTAATCATACATATCTAACTTTGGCATTTGGATCTTTCTGATTTATCCTTTCTTTGCGTTGCTACTAGCATTGATATCTACGATGCATTACCTGCCCGTGTGACGTCACGTGAGGTTCTCTACGTACGTCTACATTCAGCGATCAGTTTAGTCAAAGTTTTAAAATATCTGTCATAGATATTTTCGGCGTGTTATAAAAAATAAGTATTTCTTTAACAATTTATTAATATAAATTATTTCTGATTAATAAACTGATATTTTATATTTATTTTTAAATTAATAAATAGTTTATGTATAAGCATTGAGATCACTATTAATGTCAACATTGTTTTGATAGTGTCTTGTTATAAATAAAACTTTTGCAACTATACATCGTGACGTCATAAAATAGACAAATTTCTTACTTTTAGGTTTTGTATTTAAAGAAAACATCAGTTTAGATCACTATTTAAACATTTTATTTGTAAATTTACAGTAAATATCGTAATAATAACAATAATTAGAAACATTATTTATGAGAAATAATTATTTGTAAAATATATACGACGTTATATAAGCAATCATGTGATCCACACTATTAAACGTTATAACTAAGAGCAATATAGTTAATTATACAGTTCAACTAATCGATCTGACAATCAATAATAGTACAATTTTGTTGTAAATTATAATAAAATTGATGTTAGCATCGCATTAGACTAAAATCTTATTTGTGACATCACGAAACAATAATTATGTTAAAAAAGTTATAAATAGAATACTGTGCAGAATTGTATTCTATTTATACTGTAACTTATTAACAAAAATTACAGAACATTTAAAAAATTTTTTAAAGTATAAATTTGTTGTTATTAAAATTTGTTGCGCATGCGTTCCAATCGACCGTACACATCTTTCTGATAATATTCTGCTGTCCTGTAATAAACATATTTTGGCCAATGCTGGCTCATCATAGACGCGTAGCGATTTGTACTTTCCTCTAAATTCCATAATCTAATCATACATATCTAACTTTGGCATTTGGATCTTTCTGATTTATCCTTTCTTTGCGTTGCTACTAGCATTGATATCTACGATGCATTACCTGCCCGTGTGACGTCACGTGAGGTTCTCTACGTACGTCTACATTCAGCGATCAGTTTAGTCAAAGTTTTAAAATATCTGTCATAGATATTTTCGGCGTGTTATAAAAAATAAGTATTTCTTTAACAATTTATTAATATAAATTATTTCTGATTAATAAACTGATATTTTATATTTATTTTTAAATTAATAAATAGTTTATGTATAAGCATTGAGATCACTATTAATGTCAACATTGTTTTGATAGTATCTTGTTATAAATAAAACTTTTGCAACTATACATCGTGACGTCATAAAATAGACAAATTTCTTACTTTTAGGTTTTGTATTTAAAGAAAACATCAGTTTAGATCACTATTTAAACATTTTATTTGTAAATTTACAGTAAATATCGTAATAATAACAATAATTAGAAACATTATTTATGAGAAATAATTATTTGTAAAATATATACGACGTTATATAAGCAATCATGTGATCCACACTATTAAACGTTATAACTAAGAGCAATATAGTTAATTATACAGTTCAACTAATCGATCTGACAATCAATAATAGTACAATTTTGTTGTAAATTATAATAAAATTGATGTTAGCATCGCATTAGACTAAAATCTTATTTGTGACATCACGAAACAATAATTATGTTAAAAAAGTTATAAATAGAATACTGTGCAGAATTGTATTCTATTTATACTGTAACTTATTAACAAAAATTACAGAACATTTAAAAAATTTTTTAAAGTATAAATTTGTTGTTATTAAAATTTGTTATTTTTTAATTTAATTAAATT
>AYEL01088913.1:0-25151 GCA_000484575.1 Olivierus martensii | reverse complement strand
TCAGATTACAACATAATTTACTTCACTCTTGTTTAATTTATTCAGTCACTCTTTGCCGTTCTTTCAGTTCTTGTGAATTTTCTTAGAAAACAAAACACAAGCAATAACAGTTTTATAGGTATTTTTTATAAAATTAATTAAAAAAGATAAAATTTCAAAGCAAAAGGAAATTTATCCTAAACAAAAAATAATCCATGTTCTAGCTGATTGCTTCAATTATCATTTAATTTTTTGTGGTAAAATTATTAATCATATATTGTACAATATATTATTGATATTTAGTAATTATAACTATAATAAATAAATTTTCTAATTATCCCTTTATTTTATTATTATATTTTTAATTACATTTAAAAATATTCTTTGTGAGATTTTAAAGAATATTTTTTTAATGACGGCCACCTTAAAATCCCATATGTCCAAACCAACACCAATTATAGGAATAAATTTTTAAGAAATATCTAATTAATATCATTTACAATATATATAGTACATTATACATATTTGATTTTATCAAAATCCAATTATATTTAATTGGCTAATACAGAAAATTATATTGCTAATAATTTAATCCAGGGCTGTCCAACCCGCGGCCTGCGGACCGCAGGTGGCCCATGCTGTACTGAATGCGACTCAACATAAAATTATAAACTTCCTTAAAACATTGAGATTTTTATGTATTTTAATGAAGTTTTTATTATTTAAATACCTATCTATATTTCCTATTTCCATTTTATAAAATATTTCTTAATTCAGTGATTAAAACCTCTTGACTTGCTCAATGATTTTAAAAAATTTCTGAACAAAAAGAAGTCAAAGATTATCATGATGTTACGACATTTTTGCTTACTGTCACGGTGGATATCATATATTGTACATTATTTACTAAATTTTTGCTTAACTCTTTTTGTTTTACGCCCCTTTCCAATCAGTGAGATTACTAAGGGGCGGAGCCAATTCCAATCAGGGGCTGCACCTACACACGTGGAGGAGGACCGGATAGTGAAGGACGGAGATTGCTGGGCCGGACCCAGAATCCCAAAAGTATTTTTCAGGAGATGTCGAACCTGGGTCCTCCTGCCTGACACGTCAACGCGTTACCACGTAGTCATCCGGCCGTCTAACAACTATCGTTGGAATTAACATATTTTATGTGCAGCCCGAGACAATTCTTTTTCTTCAAATGTGGCCCAAGGAAGCCAAAAGATTGGACACCCCTGATTTAAACAATTGCTTTATTTTGTTCTTTGTTTTTCTCCAAAAAAAGGAGGCATGTACTCTGATACTCTATCCTGAATTCACCTATGGATAATAGATTATTACTACTACAAAACAGAGTAATGTCATTTACAAAATGATCAGCAATCACTATGATTCTAATAAAATAATTAAGAAATCCACAGAAATTCCAAATGATATTTTATTATTGTTATCTGCTAGCTTTAAATAAGTCAGTCATTATTCAAATTATGAAAAGTTTTTGTCACGCTTTTAAAACATATTTAACCTAAACTGAATAAACATTATATTTAATTAAAAATGCAATTAGCTTTAAATTAAGATGGTTATACTGTACTGCATTTAAAATATCTGTTTAAACATTCCAAAAGCTTTTTACCTTGTTAAATGATTCTGGTTCATTATATTTTTTGTGTGAATATCTTCGTTAGCAAATATAATTTCACTTTCTTCATTATAAGTTTTTATTCTGTATAAAATAAATACTTTAAATTATAATAATAAAAATGGATAATATCCTGTATACTTTTTCTATGTACTGCATTTATTTGCAAATTCAATAATCTGCACATAGACTCGCATTAAATTCCAGAAGTAATGAAGTTTGTTGATTTTTAGCTTTACTCACAAAACTAATTGGTATGAATATATTTTTATCTGCGAAGGTTAAAAGGCCTTCATCATCTCAGAAAATTTTCCACACCCGTTTTAGAGTTGAGAAAATCTGTAAATGTAAGACAGAAGTGATCTTGAAATCTCCATCTATACTATGGAGACAAATAGATACTTTAATAATCAGCTGACTGAAGAAATTTTAAATTTATTATACTGTTAAAAGGATTAGAATAAATAATAAGAAAATAATTCTTTCCTCTCTCATAATATGCACAATAAGATATAACAGGTATAGTTAAGGAAAAAAGATAAACTACTTGATTTTTGTCTTAAAATAATCTCTTATACTTTTATTGGCTATACATGTAACTCTTAATTTACATGGTTTCGATTTTGCATAGTCGAAAAAATGCTACAAATTTTCATTTTACACTGCATGATTTCGGTTTAACACGGTTTAATAATAATAATAAAATGTTTTTTTTTCTTTTAATCTGGTTAACCGCAGCCCAATAGTCACTCCATGAATAATAAAATCCTCAGATATTACTACATTAATATTAGCGAGCGACCTCCAAGGCGGAAAAGGTCTTGGCTCTGTCCGAACCTTTCGGCGGCTGCGGAATTTTTTTTTTTTTTTGTTAACAGATAACACCAGTTTCTACTCTATTAGAATATTAACGGGACGAAACAAGCCCTTCCACAGCTGCCCACTTCTTTCGGAGGAGTCAGAAGGATGGTGGAGGATGAGGATCGACGGGCCGGGTCCGGACCCCATGTCAAATATTTTCAAGGGGTGGAACCCAATCTCGAACTTGGTCCTCCAGAGTAGAAAGCCGAAGCGTTTCTACGCGGCCAATCCGGCCGACTAAATAGGGATTTTAATAGTCGAAAGGTGAACCAAAAGCAATCCTCACGGCGATGGCTGGGTGCAATCAGACTTATAGATATACCTGCGGGAACAAGCCCCCGCCACGTCAAGGCAATCCTCCTCGGGGATAAAGTTCAACGGGGCGAACCCGGACCTATCAGCTAAATTACAGGTGTGGGATCCAGAATTGAATTCAGTTCGGTTAGGTTAGGTTAATTAGATTATGCCGCCATATCCTCATGGGATATACTGTATCTGGCGGCGGCCACTTGTAGAGCCCATCACAGGCTGGCCAACACCCCTGATGGGGTCAACCGGATGGTTGAAGGATGGGGTTCAACGGGCCGAGCCCGGACCCTCCTGAAAAACTGGAGGTGTGGCCCCGGATTTGAACCCGGATCCTCCAGGGTGGTAAGCCACAGCTTTATCATGCAGCCACGTTATTAGGATTAACTAGATCAGTCGGCCGGATTGGCTGCGTGGAAACGCTTCGGCTTTCCACTCTGGAGGACCCGGGTTCTAATTTCGGATCCCACACCTTGAAAATATTTATCACGGGGTCTGGGCCCGGCCCGTCAATCCCTGTCCAGCTGACCTCTCCGCAGGGGTGGGCAGCCTGTGGAAGGGCTTGTTTCGCTCACCACATAGTATTCTACCAGAAAGACCCCTCCGCAGGGGTGGGCAGCCTGTGGAAGGGCTTGTTTCGCCCAGCCCCTCCGCAGGGATGGGCAGCCTGTGGAAGGGCTTGTTTCGCCCCGCCTCCGCAGGGGTGGGCAGCCTGTGGAAGGGCTTGTTTCGCCCCGTCTCCGCAGGGGTGGGCAGCCTGTGGAAGGGCTTGTTTCGTCCCGTCACATAGTATTCTACTAGAATGGGGCCCGGCCCGTCGATCCCCGTCCTCCACCATCTGGCTGACCCCTCCGCAGGGGTAGGCAGCCTGTGGAAGGGCTTGTTTCGCCCCGCCACTTAGTACTCTTACTGAGTGGAAAGTAGCGTCATCTGTTGACAGGGCTTGTTTCGCCCCGCCACTTAGTACTCTTACTGAGTGGAAAGTGGAGTCATCTGTTGACCACAAAAAAAAATTGAATTCAGTCTACAGATAACTGCTTAACTGGATCTCCAATTTTTCAGAGGAATCGGTCTGGTCGTTGAACCTCACCCCTCTGGTTGACATGATTTACCAAATCCAGGTCTCGTATCTTAAAATTTGAAGAGATCCAAGTCAGACTGTCGATTCCTATCCTTTCCAGTTAGGTTGACTTTTCCACGGGTGTAGGCAACCTATAATAGGGTCTGAAATTCCAGCTACTTTAATAATCAGTGAACGACTGGAAACTGGCATTTTTTGTCAACAGATGACGCCACACTCCATTCAGGCTTGTTTCGCCCCGCCACACTATGTGGCAGGGCGAAACAAGCTCTTCCACAGGCTGCCCACTCCTGCGGAGGAGTCAGCCGGATTGTGGAGGACGGGGAACAACGAGCCAGGCCCGGATCCATGAAAAATATTTTCAAGGGGGATCGACGGGCCGGGCCCGGACCCCATGATAAATATTTTTAAGGGGACGGGGATCGATGGGCCAGGCCTGGACCTCATGATAAATATTTTCAATGGATGATCCGGACCCCATGATAAATACTTTCAAGGGGATTTATCCTAGATACTCGAGATACTATAGAACCCAGGATTCGAACCCGGGTCCTCCAGAGTGGAAAGCCGAAGCGTTTTCACGCTGCCAATCCGGCCGACGGAAATTGGCATTAAAAAATTTATAAAGCCAAACACATTAACACAATATCTTATTACACAAAAGTACTACTGTATATATTTTTATTTTTCCAAATGTTTTTTTTGCAGGCAGTACTTATTTTGTGAATAATGTAAATAGCCTTATTTGGGAAACAAATATCTTATTACACAAAAGTACTACTGTATATATTTTTATTTTTCCAAATGTTTTTTTTTGCAGGCAGTACTTATTTTGTGAATAATGTAAGAAAATAGCCTTATTTGGGAAACAAAATGTCAATTGCAGTAGATTTCCGATTAACTGGGGTTGTCAAGAAATTAATTTATACCGAATAACCCGCAAATGCTCAAAAAATCGGAATTACGGAAGAATATATATTTAATATTAAAAGTAAAATAAAATTCCATTAGCAGTGTCAAAACTCGCGGCCCGTGAACTTGTTTTTGCGGCCCGCGTCACATGTATAAATATATCTGCAAGATCATATATAAGATATTCAGAAAAAAAATCACATTTTTCAAGAAATATTTGAAAATTATCAATCTTTAGTGAATTAAAAGTTTTATACAGTGGTGCCTCGCAATTCGATATTTCAGTTTCGCGGGTTGGCGCATGCGCATGCATGGAATTGTATGATGTCATTTGCTATTTGTGTTATTTTTGGACTACTTTGGTGTTTGCTGGTGTTGTTTGTGTTAATTTTCAATTCTACATTTTTCATAAAGTAAAAAAATTGTAATTATCATCATTTTTTGAATGAAATGTAAGAATATGTTCAAAGAGAACTGACCAGAGAAATAATTCCGAAAAGAAAAACACTCGATTGAACAAAGAGACGAAGAAAAAAATTGTAGATAAACTGCAGAAAGGTAGAACAATTAAAATGTAACTCGAGTATGGCATTCCTAGGACAACTGTATCTGTTTCGCAACAGAGACAGAAGATTATGGGTACTAAGGTGTCTGCTGAAAGACTTCATTCCAACATCCAAGGTCTAATAAATTGTGTATTTTATAATTCAGTATGTTATACAAAAGTAAAATACAGATAATAAAGTGAATAATATAGTGTGTCTCTCTCACCTCACCCGTTAGGAAAGTGGGATGGGGTAAATAATATATTGTATCTCTCTCACTCACTAGTTAGGGGAGTGAGATGGGGGTCCAACAACGAATTAATCTATTTTACATAATCTTATATGGGAAATATTGTCCCGCAAGTCGACAATATAGGAAATATTGTCCCGCAATTCGACAGTTTCTCAATTCGACATTAGTTCGGCGACGGATTAGTTTTACATAGTCTTATATGAGAAATATTGTCCCGCAATTCGACAGTTTCTCAATTCGACATTACTTCGACGACGGATTAGTGTCGAATTGCGAGGCACTACTGTTAAAAAAATTTATCATTTACAAATTGCTTTATAAATTTTGCAACCGCCAACCAATAGATGTCTTTTTTGCATTTGTACGCCCCTTTCCAATCAGGGAGATTACTAAGGGGCAGGGCTAATTCCAATCACGGGCTGCACTCACACCTGTGGAGGGGGCCGAATGGCGAAGGACGGGGATCGTCGGGCCGGGCCCAGCACCCCGAAAAAACTTTTCAGATGCTGCTGCACCTGGGATGCAAACCCGGGTGCTTCTGCGTGACACGCCAACGCGTTACCACTCGGCCATTTTTCGGTAGGCTGTACTCTTTTCAACGAAAGATAAGCTGCCATATGGTAAAAAGTTTATGGATGGCAAAGGTCAATTCATACAATAGAATAACCGGTTTCTGTTTCGTTCATCCAATAGCAGTTTACTTTTTATCATCGCTGATAATTTGAAATGTTTATCTTTTAAAAATTGCTAAATTAATACTTTACATTTCATGGTTATGCTACTAAATATTAAATTAAATCTCTAATCGCTTAAAACTAAATAGATACAACGAATGACGTCATCATTCTTTTGTATTTAGCAGTAATGGCGGATAATACAATTATTTGTACCCTTGCCCTAAAATGGGGTTGAGTAGATGTTACAAGGAAGCTGCATTGGGGCACCGGGATCTCTAGAGCAGATATGGCTTATGGATATTTATTTCTTTTCTTATTTACTCCTACAATAAGTGCTAAAATAAACAAGGATGATATCAAGTCTACAGCTATAAAGAAGAAATGTAATGATCAGCTTAGAAGATTACCACATTTAACAGATTTCTTTTTTACCTCATACATAAAATTTAATCAATAGGTTTGAAAAATCCTTGGGGTACCTCTTATATAAAATTTAATTAATAGATTTGAAAAATCCTTGCAATGATCACCCATTTTACATGTATTATTTATCCCGATTATCGCGGATTCGATTACTGCGGTATTTTTCATGGCAACAATAACTTCCTTGGCAGTGATCACCCATTTTACATGCATTATTTATCCCGATTAAGGATTCGATTATTGCGGTATTTTTCGTGGCAACATTAACCGCGATAATTGATTCGATTATTGTGTATTTTTCGTGGCAACAATAACCGCGATAATCAAGGTATTCCTGTATTATTATTATACTCATTTATTCACTACTCTTTCTCACCATTTTGTTAAACTGTTTTTAGCTGAAAGTTTGAATGTGCATGCAAAAGGTTTAAATCAATTTGGAAATGCTATATTCTCTAGTCTGTAAATTCTGACACAATCTTTTTGAATCACCCTGTATAAATATATATATAATATTTTCAATTGTTTTTGATAATATTAAAAGTTAAAATGATATTATCTTCTCAAAATTATTATAAAATAAAAGTTTTAGAATAATATGATAAATTACTCTATACTAATATATACCTGAAGTGATGTTTCCCATCTCACTGCTTCATCTGAAAGTGCAAGAGTAAGTTGAGAAGCTCTTTTTAATTGTGTTGCAGTTTGTGTGATATCATTTCTTAATATTTCTTGTTTTTCTACATTTTGCTTATATTCAATTTTCAAATCACTAATATGTTTTTCCACTTCGGCAAGTTTAATTTGCTTTTCTTTTAAAGTAGCTTTAATTTCACTAAGTTCTTGTTCTGCTTCAGCTAATCTGAAAAATCAAAAATATTTTTTAATTCTAAAAATATTTAATTTTTCAAATAAGAATATAAATTACATAAAACTTAAAAGAATGATTTTATTTTTTGATATCATATAACCAGGAAGCAGAAAAAAATTGTAAAATATGTACCCATTATATTAATTTTAATTTCTAATTAAAATTTATGAATATTGAAAATGAGCAGCATATTTTGAATCTTAATAAAATTTATGATGAAAAATTTTTTTACATATGCACTTGTACAGTACATACATGTCATGTGTTTTTTTTTAAATAATAGAAATTAATTTATAAAACAGAAAGATATAATATTTATAGAATCTAATTCTACTCTTCTTTATATTTGATATTTTTTACTATATCATGTATTTTGAGATATTTGCAATAATTTTATTCCTAATCAGACAGCAATCATTATTGTTATTTCTATCTTTAATTATTACTATTATTATAATTTATTATTTAAAATGATTTTATAGAAACATAAAACAAAATTATAATAAAATGGTCTGATTAATTTAAAAAATCAATATGTTTTGGACCACTAATAATCTCCATCAGATGATTCAAAATAAATTTCAGTATGTTATCAGTACGAATTCTGTGTAGCTTATGAGATGACCATTTAATTGACCTTATTTCTATAATCAAATTTTAAATAATAATAGATAATTAATTTTATAAGAAATGAAATGATACATTTAGTAATTCAATTGCCTATCAACATTTGATATAATTTCAACAATATGAATATTATAAACATTATTTTAATAAAGTCAGACTAATTAAGTGAAACCTTAAAGAAAAGTGAATATAAATTAATATCCTACAATGAACCCCAAAATTATTGAATCTTACTACACTTGATTATTTTCTATACAGTAACTATATATACTCATGTATAAGCTGAGAAATTTTTTCCAAAAAAATTTTTAAGAAGTTTGGCTTATACACAGATAGTCAAAAATTGAAAAATTTGTCAAAGATAGTAAGATTTGGTGGCTCAAATACAAGGGGAAGCAGATGTGTTCCCATTAAATCTGCATTCTTGTTATATCTTCATGTTGGCCACATGATTAGCTATATTTCTTATCATCATCAGCTTACTCATTTTTTCAAGTTTTTTGTTAAAAATATGTGGATATGTATGACTATACATAATACATAATGCTTTATAATAAAGGAATTTTAGTTTGAAAATGAAGTAGTTTTTTCTTTCCTTGCTCGAAGAGCTTAGTATAAGATATAAGTTATGTAAACCATAAATTCTGTGACTGATTAATGCAATTCCATGGGTTTCAGTCCATGATTCAATCTGATATATGGGAAATGTCCTGTTTTGTGCCTGATTCTTGTAGTTTTGTGTTCTTTATGTTTATTAAGATAATATATAGTGTCTTAATAAACATTAATAGTAAGAAATCCCTAAATTTTGAGTATTTATGACTTATGACCATTTCAACTTATGACGGTCAGATTTGTAATCAAATTTCAGGGCTGGCCATCTGGGGGGTGCAGTGGGTGCAATGCACCTGGGCCCCACAAATTGAGAGGCCCCAAAATGATCATGAACTAAATGTTTATATTAAAATTTTATAGTAATTAATTTTTCAAATGTATTTAATTTTTAAAAAAATGTATACTTTAGCTTATTTTTAAATTAGATTACTATACACCAGTGGTGGCCAACCCTGCGCCTGCAGGCGCAAGTGTGCCTGCAGTTATTGCGGTATTTTTCGTGGCAACATTAACCGCGATAATCGAGGTATTCCTGTATATAACTTTCGTGATTTTTTGGTGTTCCTCCTATAAGTTATTGTGAATCTATGCGGCCCTTTGTCTTAACAAGTCTGTGTATCTCTGGTTTAATTAATTGAATAATATAGGTTTACACTCTAGTAATTCAAATAAGGTATAGTTTTTGATAACGATAATTTTACAGTAAGTTATAGTGATTAACTTTATATCCAATTTTTTTCAAATCAGAATTTATCAGTCGAACCATCTTGCCTCATCATTAGGATAAGACGGTTCAATTGATATGTTTTAAATAAATTTTAAAATTCTATACTTATTATTGAGTATCATTTCAGTATTAAAGTGTTAAATTGTAATAAAATTTTCTTTGGTAAAATTTACAATCTTTTGTACAAATATTTGATTTGATATTCGAAATTCTAAAGATTGACCTATCTTGCCCAGACTTCCTCTATATACAATATCTCGATATTTATTTATTTACAGTTATATCTACAAATTTATCTTACAATTGATTTAGTCGCAAATTTATAAATTTACTTAAAAATAGCAAATATCTACGTTTAAAAAATATATATATAGAAGAAAACAACTTACAAATCATCTACTGGTGTTAATAATGGTGAAATTTGTAAATCTTCTATTTGCTGATTTTGATTAGAAATAGAATCAACTGATGTCTCAGTTTCTAACATTTTATAATGATTACATTGTTTTCCATCATAAGAATGGCATTTACTATCTTGATTTTCTGATGTAATGCTTTCATCATTTATCCGTTGCAAACGAAAATCGCAGTTTTGAATCTTGCACAAATCGCATCTATCGCAATCGACGATTCTAATCCAATTCAAATCCGAATTACTTTCATTTGATAACTGCACTTCTTGAAATTTGCACATTTCATTATCTTTTAAACATGAATTTTTAATGCTTTCCCGTCTTTCTTTGGCAGGTAATACGACACGTAAAATATCGTCGTCATCCGAATCGGATGGATACCATGAATTGAAATTTCGCTTAACTGGAGAATGCATGCTTATTTCAATATTAGAGTGACTTACACCTCTAAAGGTTTTGAATTGTTCGTATAAATTTGTATATTCCGATTCTAATTTAGATTTTATGCAATCTACAGCTGAACAAGATAGAGATCTTCTTCTAGTATTCAATGAATAACTTTCAATAGAATCACTAGAAAAACTATCATTTTTTAAATTTTTTTGAGGTGTTGTGTATAAAGAGCTATCAGAATCATTATTATTTAGTTCTTCAACAGCTTTGGAAATAGGAGTGAGAATTTCATACACAAGTTCCTTGTTTGATGATGATGATGATGATGATGACGACGATGATTCTTTTTTGGGCGAATCATAATCTGAATGAAGTGATAACAACGTAGCAGCTCTAGTTAAAAATCTATTATGATTTAAATTATTAGGTACTTTATCTTTATACTCTATTTTGTGTTTGATTTTTGCATCCTCCACAGCTTTCGCTACTCTGCTATCTAGTTTAAATATATCCTTGTTTTTATTCCTCTCTGCAAAATCTTGCAAAAATCTTTGTGGTATTTCAGGTTCTTTTCTAGCTAAACCCAAGTTTTCTAGTATATCTTCTGCTGAATGAGGAATTTCTAATTCCATAACATTCCTTTCATTACTTAATGATTGGCATGATCTGAAAGCAGAGCGTAGGTATTCAACTCGAGCATCTTCTTTTGTATGTCTTTTTTTGTGATATTCCACTATTTTATGATATAGAGAATCTGAAGGATTTTCCTCATTTATAGTTGTGCTTCGAATCATTTTTTTATTTTTATCCATATTTATTTTAAATTTAAAATGGCATCGAATAATTTTCTTAAAATATTTGATCTTCAATAAATATTAATTTTATAATAAATAAACTAGAAATTTGAAACGTTTATTAAAGAATTATTTAATATAACTTCTATAACTTTTAATTCAATATATATTTAAACTATTATAATGAACAACCAAAATTAAGTCTCTCAAAATATGTTATATAGGCATACTCACTTATAACCCATTTTTCCTTTGTTATTTAAATACTTCAACTAGTAATAAACTCATCTTATAATTCGATGAAGCCATTGAAGTTCGAAAATATAATCTGCCAATAATTGTATTAATTCTAAGAAACTCTCCTTAAATAATCTTAATTAAATTTTATATAAAATTGATTTTTTTTATATTAAACAGCTTTAAAATTTTATAACTTTAAATAATTAAATATAAAGAAATTAAAATATATTATTTGCTAAAAATCCTTTTATTGAAAATATGACAAAAATTGGCTCCTTTTGTAAATAAACTGTCACTAATATAATTATTTTATATCAGTATTTTCATTATTTTTATCTCATCATTTATTGATACGAAAATAAAATTTAATAGTGTCATTCTTAAAGAATTACTCAACATCAGCAATATTTACAAATAATAATATTTTATTGTACAACAATTTATACAGATAAAATGGACTTATTTCTCTTTTCTCTCTTCTGAAGTTTTTCATAATTTTCTCGTTTCTCTTTCAATTTTCCCGCCTAAGAGTTTTTAATTAAAAATTTAAATTTCTTAAATTAAAATTAAATCAACTTATTTAATCTTAATAATTTACCTCTCTTTTCCTTCTTTTCTGTCCAAATATAATTTTATTATATAACCTTTTATGTTTCTTTGGAATCATCATAACTCTTAATCTCTTCTCTTCAGCTTCTTCTCTTTGTTTAATTTTTGTTTTATCTTCTAGAGCTATTTCTCCTTTTTGTACTTCCATTTTATATTTTTTTTTAGATAGCTTTTCATCTAATGTAGCTAATTTTCTTTTTTTCAGTGCATGAATTCCTTTTTCTTCATCTAAAAGTATTTTTTATATAATCTATCTAGCATATAATTTTAAATATATTGGTTAATTCAAATATAAATTTAAATATATCCTCACTTTCATTTTCTTCATCTTTCTCATCTGATTCATCAGACTCATTTGCTTCAATATCTAATTGTTCATCTATAAATAAATTTAAAAAATAAATAAATTATCATTCTCATTTATATTATAAATTTATAATTATTATTGTTTAATCTTACACAATCTGTTATCACAAATTATATGTTAAAAATTCATTCACAAAGTTTCTAAATATTATCTATCATGTCATATGAATACCAAATATAATAGAGGAGTGACACACATTTTTTATCACATATATATTATCAAGAACAGAATCTTTAATTTTCTGAGGGAACATGCAATTTGGGTCTGATGGAGGGTGTCACTCTATATCTCATCATAAAAAAACATGAAAGGAATAATCAGAGTGACATTTTAGTTTGATAAACAAGCGATAGCAGTTGTTCATTGTGCCAGCCAGCCTGGAGAACCTTGTCCTCCACAATTTAAGAATAACAAAATGGAAAGAAAATAATGATCAAATTGAAACTAATACAACTTGTAGGTATTGCGATAAGGTCGTAAATAAAGGTAATGGGGGAAATAAACAATAAGATAAAAATATTGTCTTCTCCCTGAGAAAGAGTAAATAAAGAAAAGGATGATGGTTGCAGAGGACGATTAGAGGGGCACATTCCATCCTTCTTTTCCTCCTCGATTAAAAAAAGTAAGCAATTTAAACAGGCAATGGTCGCAAAACTTCTGGAGAAAAGGAAGCAAAAGAAGAGGTGATTCGAGAGCTGCGATGGAAAAAGACATCGGTCATTCCATCTATTTTATTGTGCACCCACAAGGAATTCTAAATGCAACAATCAACTTAGAGACAATTACAATTCTTCACAAAATTATTTCTACTTTTCCAATCAAGCAATGGAACAAACTACTCAAATTAATAATTACCCAAAACCAGTTCTGCATCAATCTCAGAAGAAAGAAAGGCATCATTGAAAGGCTGTAGCAAAGAGTTCAAGCCAAAAGAAAATTTTATTATTCAAGGTATTTATCCTTCTTTCCAATAATTATTATTGGGTTGCTTCTGTAAAATTTCTTTCTCTCCAATAAAGGAAGTTGTTTGTTACCAAACGTAGTCTCTGTCACTTGAAAACAAATCTCATTACATGTCCGGGTTCACTCCACAGACTGCAGGTAGGCCATAAGCCTGTTTGTATCATCTGAAAGTCTCACATTTCTAATGTATGTGATTCTAATAATAAACTGTTAATAGGATTAATCAGTGATAACAATTACAAACACATTCTGTAAAAAATCATATTTTTCTAACAGAATGATAACAACTTGAAGATAGAATTATTTTAGAACTCACTTAAATATAAATAATTCTTTTGATTAATTAGAATAGTTAAACATCTAAAAAACAGATATATTCAGAAATTAAGATTATATAAAAGAAATATATAAGAAAAGTAATTCGTTCCCAATGGATGCAGACTGCACAAGAAAGGTATATCTGGAAACAAAAGGAGGCATATATATCCAGCAGTGGATGAATAAGAAATGATGATGATGATGACAATGAAAAGAAATAACAGTAAATTCAATCTCTGAAACAATGTGATAATTTTTCATTTTATTTTAAGAAACTTTCCTCTGAACTGAATAATTTGGATAAAAATTATATTATAATTAAAATTAATTAAAATAAAAAAATATGGAAGAAATGCAGTGAAGTTTTCTTTTCTTTTATTTTCAATGATATTTATAAAATTAATAAAATTTGTTCTCTCTTCTTTAAAATTTTAATAATATTTTATTTCTAAATAAATTAAATATTTAATTTTTATTATGGTAATTATGTCTTGGTTACCAAAAACCTAAAATAAATATTTTTATATTTGCCTAGCTATTTTTTATTTTGATGATGAAATTTTTTATAAATAGTGGTAGTATGGAGAAATTTTGATATTCTTTGGGTGGTACATAAATCCAAAAGATTGAGAACCATTGATATAGAGTCATCAACTTCTTTTTATTTTTTTCCTAAGAGAGGTTAGGTATTCTATTAAATCGTTCAAATTCTGAATCCTTTATATATATATCATCTACTTTTATGGTTTTATATATGTATATACACTCTAAGTATATATATATAAAACCATTCTACTCGACCATTTTTATTATGTCACATTATTCATTATTATACTTAGTACTTAGTATAATTAATGTATAGTCTGTTAGTGTATAGTTTATAATATGCTAGATTGTAATTTCATGCTGTAAATAAGTTGCTTTTGCTTATTAACTAGGTTTCTGAATCAATCCTCCATTCCCAGATCCCTGTACAATTGATCCATGCATCCTTATTTCAAATTTTCGATTAAGTAACATAATCTCAACTAATATCCGCTGCATAGTCCTTACAGGTATATAAACAGTTCCAAAAACCTCTACTGGTGTAGAGGCAGAGATTTATTATGATGGAACAAGGATGTTATATTTTTTTCCCCTTTGACAGTTTGGCACTGTCTTTCAAGCAGAAATCTATGCTATTTCTGTATGTGTTAAAATTAATCTTGATGGAGAAAATGTTAATAAACATTTATATCCTATCAGACAGGCAAACTGCATTAAAAATACTTGATAGTTCCCACTTTACTTCAAAGCGTGTGTGAGAATGCCATCATCTTATTGTAGAATTGGTTACCAGGAACCAGGGCCGGCCATCTGGGGGGTGCAGTGGGTGCAATGCACCCGGATCCCACGATTGAGGGGGCTCCAAAATAATCATGAACTAAACGCTCATATTAAAATTTTATTTTTATTTTATGTAATTAATTTTTTCAAATGTATTTAATTTGAAAAAAAATGTATATTTTAGTTTATTTTGAAAGATTACTATACACCAGGGGTGGCCAACAGGTCGATCGCGATCGACCAATCGATCGCAGGACGATTTATAGTCGATCGTCTTAAGTATCGGACGACTCTCTTACTGCATAGTGCCTTCTCTAGACAACTAAAGCTAAAATTTCACTTTATTGCTGAGTATGGCCAAAAACAGAATCGCCGGTAGCGGCAGAGCATTTAGACAAAATTCTAAATTCGCTGACAATGCTAACATGGCACCTATAAATTGAGAGTTATGAGAATTGAAATGAAGTATTGTGTTTAGATTTATGAGTAAAGTAAAAGGAAAGTGCTGGATATCTCGTTTTGGGCTAATGTCTTTTTGGGATATGTGGTTTTGGTTGTGGATTCCTATCTCTGTCTACTCTCATCATCAAATGCTTATCCTTATTCATCCTTGCAGTACACCATTTTGCTATGCGTTTTTCCATCTCATATGTCGGGGCAGATCTTTTTTCTACGACTGGCCTTGCTTCTATTGGATTCTTATGCCTTTTTATAAATGCGAAAAGTCTATTTATGACATGTGTCTTCTTCTTAAATTCTGCTATGACTATAGCTTCTGCAGTTTTTATGTCTTCGGTCTTGTCATATTTCCTAACCACCCAGGCTTGATCCCATTGGATGTTTATGTTAAATTCAAAGAAATGTTTAGCTAGGGCAGTAGAAAAATTGGCGTTTCTTATGTCCCTTTTGTGTTCACCTAGGCGAATGGCAAGTGACCCCGTCGTACTGCCAACATACATTCATTTCTGTTAATATCATTATTATATATTGGGATAATGTAAACACCCACTCATTGCGCTGGTGGTATAGGTGGCTTTATATTCTTTAGTGTATGAAATGTGGTGTTAAGCCTTGTATAAGGTAATAATTTGTCATGCTTCTTTAAGATGTTACCTATAGGTCTCATTGCTTGGTAGGGTATGGGAGGGTACTGGTTGTATAAAAGAATTATTCATTCGTTGCTGTGTGTGTGTTTCATTAGTAATATTTGGTAAAGATCTATTAATATTATGCGCAAATAGTTTATCATACCCATGTAGACTTGCATGTGCAATTATCGTGTTGTATTCCTCTAATTTACTCAAATCATCGGAACAATGCATGTTCATCCTCTGCAACAGGGATCTGATGGCGGCCACTTTGTATTTAAAAGGGTCATTGGACCAACGAGGGATAAACATGGGTGTATATGTGGGTTTCCTGTAAACTGAGGTGTGAAAGGACTTATCTTTGACAGTGATATTAACATCTAGAAAGAGTATACTGGTGGTAAATATTCATTTAACATATTATGATAATCATTAGCCTTCATGATAACAATCTTCTTTGTTTTGTCTTCTCTTGTGCAAATTAAAGAGTTGTCTCTAAAGCTATAATTTTGTTCTTTGAATTTTTAAGTAGAGCCTTCTTTGTTCTATAGCCCTTTGGTTATTACTATGACAGTTAAATGCTTTAGCAAAACTAGTTCTTAAGGATTGTCTTTCATTTGGTTGCACATGAGCTAATAAGGATTCCATAGATGGTGTGAAGTCCAATAATTTAGATGGTTTGTTAACCGCACATACTGGTCCAGACGTTAGGACTTTTTCAACATAGAATGGAATGGGTTGGTCAGTTAATATTGTTGCTGTGAGAGAGAGCAGGAGTTTATTTGGTTTGTTCTTAACCTGGTTCTTCAAAACCCATTTAAGTTTCTTAATATAACGAGGTCTTAGCGATTGTTCATAACATTGCACTTTTAGATCTATATTTAGAATCTGCGAAGGTTGTATACCTGAGTCCAAAAGCGTAGACTATATATTCTATAATTCTTATGTTCTAAAACGATATGTTATTCTAATGAGCTGAAGATAGCTTAATAAAACTGAAAGCGCTTATCTGTTTTAAAAAGTTTTTTCCACTGTGAATTGTGCTATAATGGACTTAAGGTTTTAGTTTTTTTTTTCATTTTGCAACATTTGGTATTGTTAAAAAGAAAATGGAAGTAGAGTCAGAAAGAACAACTAAAGAGGAAGAACACCCACGGACAAGGAACAGATTTTTGGAAAAGAGATTCCTCGTCCCACAAATGAAGATGAATCACAACTATCCACTATGTGGCATATAGAACTCTTAAGTTTCTGCTGTAATTTCATTATCCTGATTGTCACCGGGTTCTGTCAGTGTTGTCCCTGACTGGGGATCTGACATCAGTCAAACCATAAAGTATGCATCACATACATAGAGAAAAAGAAAAATTAAGTTGAGAAAAATAAATAAATAAAATTCTTTAACAATGAAGAAGAGAAAGGAAGACAGAATTCCTTCACTGAAGATGGAAAAGAAACCATCTCTTATACAAATGTCAGTAACAATATTAATCCCAAGAAAATCATCTTCGATCAAAATAAAAGGACTCAAAAACTAATGGACATACTTTTGGCAATCCACTGCTGCAATGTCAACCCAACTCCAAGTGAATGTTATCATCTGCACTCTGATTCCACTTTCCAAGTACCGTATATACTCGTGTATAAGCTGAGGTTTTTTCTCAAAAAAAAATTCTGAAGTGGGGGGTCTGCTTATACATGGATCAAAAAAATCAACTTTTTTTTTGGCTGGAGAAATTGAAGTAATAAGCAAAACCATAACTTATTGAACAAATCTCCCGAAGACCAGGAAGGAAATTTTGCAATAATTCATTTAATACAATACCAGATAAAATTTTATGTTACTTTGATGCGATTGAGCCTGTCGCGCTACCAACTCCAATCTGCGTCTATATACCGTAATCAGATACATGACATGAAAACAGACAATCAATCAAGAATCTTACCTAGGATTCATATTTGAGTGAAAAAATATATTTATTTTTCATTATTATAAATTAAGAATGTTTTAATTCATTCGCTAGTAATTGATAAATATTTATTATATTTAACTCATCGATGATTTAATTAGATTAAAGTAATGTTTAAAATAACGAAAAAATAATAATAATTTAAAATCTGTACTGAAAAATAACTTTAGTCTATCAAAAAAGTTCATTGTAAGCAAAATCAAAAATTCGAAATTGCACAATTAACATCTAAAAATCACATTGCACACGTCATTCTAACGGTGTATGACATCATTGTAGAGTGATCCACTCATTTTAAAATACGATCAAAGATTTGAATACAAACTCAACTCAACTATAGGGAAAACGAAACTTCGAACGGTCTCTTGGGAGCCGTGTGACATAGACGTATTGTAATGAAATTTTTACTGTGATAATATGAACTTTTTTTTAGAAAAGAAAATAGTTATTCAATAACAACAATAAAAAGAAAAATATTTTTATATAAATTATAAAAATTTATTACTATTCGTTAACTTGATATTTTCTGAAGCTATGTCATCCTAACGATAATGTCATTTTCTGACATCAATCTTGCTTCGGAGTAAAACTTCGCTTTACCTGTTGCGATCGAGCGCGTCGCGCCGCCGAATTCAACTTGCATTTATATAAGTGCATCAGATAGGCGATGCTGCACTGCCTGATGCACCGCGATGCAGAAATTCTAGACAATAATCCAAGAATTATATGTAGGCACGCTGCATTGGATCACTTTAGCTGGATTATTGTTAAGAATTTCTATGTCGTGGCATTACCTATCTGATGCACTTATACAAACGCAGGTTGGAGTCGGCAGCGCGATGCGCTCGATCACTTCAGGTAACGTAAAATTTTACTTTTTAAATTATATATTGGTGTTTGTATTATAAAATTTATTTTATATGTATATATTTAAAGTTTCAATAAAATATTTATTTTGGCAAATGGCATTAATATATTGGTAACTAAAAATCAAAGATCATGTAATTTATTGTTTTCAAATTTTTATCGAATTTTAAGTGCTAAAGTCTGGGGGTAGGCTTATACATGGGTTATGCATTTTTACAGATTTTCAAACTCCAAAGTTGGGGGGTCGGCTTATATTCGAGTATATACGGTAATTCATATAGAGCAGTGATTCTCAACCTATGGTACACCTACCAGTGATGGTATGTGATAGACTTACAGGTGGTATATGAAAGATTTTCGAAAAATTATATTTAAGTAATTAATTCAAATAATATAAAACTGGTATAAAAAAAAATTAAAACTATATCTCCATTATATCAATTACTGCCTTTGTCAGCTATTTGTCATAGACAAAAATGCCCAGACCATCGATGGTCCAGACTTATTGCAGTCTAGGTCGTAGGCTATTTTAGCACCATACTGAGCAATTGCCAACGCAATAGTTTTTATATTGTTCTCATAGATTAGTTTGGCATTTGCTATAGTGGGAAATGGTATAAGTGCTCAGTCCATGGCATGCAATGTTAAATTATAATTCAAGAACACTGTTTTTGGTTCTTCTTACAATGAGAAAAAGTGCTACAATTGCAATTTTTCACATAAAAAATTGATGTCAGGCTTGCAATATGGAAGATTTTAAAAATAATACACTAGTAAATTTTTGGATTATGAAAAATTACAAGTGTAAAGAAATTACGATTTATTTCTTTTAAATCGTTTAAATGAATGATTTTAAAGAAATTGCAGATAAACTTCTTAAATTTTTAACATCGTTTTGCCCCAGCTATTTATGTGAAAAAGGATTTTCAACAATGTCATATTTAAAAAATAAATATAAAACAAAATTAATACTTAAGCCCAATTTATGCTTAAACTAAATAATAGAGCCTGATATTAAAAAAATTGTGTTTTGCAAAACAAACTGTGCTTTACCTGCTGGTGCTGATTCTCTCTTTGATACTTTTTCCAATTATAAAGAAGAATTACAATATGATGTCACTTTGAAAGCTAAGAACATGGACAAGACATTTTGGAAATTTGTTAATTCATATAAATATCCAATATTAAGAAATTGTGCATTGAAGCTAAAATCTTTTTTGGATCAACTTATCTAAGTGAAGCCACGTTTTCTTCAATGCAATTTATTAAAAATAAATTTAGATCATGTCTAATGGATGAAAATTTGAATGATTGCTTAATAAATTTGAATAGCAGTATCAAATTACAGTCATGATTTTAAAAAATTGTGTGAAGAAATACAGTATCAACCTTCTCATTAAAGAAGATAACAACTTTTTATGTTTATATATTTTATATATGTGAAATTGTTAATTTTGTTACTTATAATTTATCATTTATGTACCATGAACTATAATGATTTTATTATATTATTGTAACGCTAATATATTTCTCTATTCTATCTCCTATCCATCTAAAAAAAGGTCATGTGCCCATTGCACTGCAAAAATTTTTCGTTGCACACTTGCTTTCAAAAAGGTTGGCCACCACTGCTATACATTATTTAAAATAACGTAATTATTATTGTATACTCCATTTACCTCACCACTTTACAAATTAATTCTTGCAAATTTCATTAGATAGTGCAAGCATTTAGTTTTTGTTATTCGAATCAGGGAATTCCCAACTTCTGTGATTTCTAAAACTAGGTTAATTTCAGTTCAGTTTCTTTGAGTCAGTCCTGCCTTGAGTGTTATATTTTCCTTGTTTAATATATAGTATTATATATTTTATAGTTTCCTTGTGTAATATTGTAAAAAGTAAGTACATATTTCTTTTTGTTATTTTGAATTAAAATATTTATAAATTAATATAACTTGAACATGTCTATGCCAAGAAAGTATCTCTCTAGTGCCAAAAAAGGAAATTAGCAGAAAAGAAAAAAGAGGAAGAGCAAAATCTCAGAAAGTCACGGATAAATTTGGATTTGTGGCTATAAAATAAATCTGACAATGAAATTGTTACTATTTCAGCAACTGCAATTCAAGCTTCAATTGGAGATGAAAACTGTAAACAAGTTACAGAACTTTGCCATGAAAATGTAGAAACTGTGGAATTCATTGAAAAAGACACATATGATTCTACAAACTAAATTAATATTATTTGAACATGTCTATGCCAAGAAAGTATCTCTCTGAGTGCCAAAAAAGAAAATTAGCAGAAAAGAAAAAAGAAAAGCAAAATCTCAAAAAGTCACGGATAAACTATTTCAGCAACTGCAATTCAAGCTTCAATTGGAGATGAAAACTGTAAACAAGTTACAGAACTTTGCCATGAAAATGTAGAAACTGTGGAATTCATTGAAAAAGACACATATGATTCTACAAACGTATTGGATATAGAAAATAACAATGAAAATGATAATAGCATTGGTGATCAACTGAACATAAATGATCCAGATTTGTGACCAAATATTATTACAGATAAATATAACAATGAAAATGATAATAGCATTGGTGATCAACTGAACATAAATGATCCAGATTTGTGGCCAAATATTATTACAGATAAATATAGATTATTTTGTGTTAAATCCGGATCTAAACATCATCATCAAGATGCTTTTGTTAAGAATGTTGAATATAGATCATTTTCTACATCTTACTATTTAAAAAAATGCCAAATAATGAAACTCAGCTTTGCAGCTGGTTAGCTTATTCAGAAGCTGAAAACTCAGTATTTTGCTTTTGTTGTGTATTATTTTCCAAAAGAAGAGGAAAAGTTCAATCAACAACACGATTTATATATGGTTTTAATAAATGGAGAAAACTGTCATCTGTAATTCGAGATCATGAGGTTTCTGTTGGTCACTTTAATTCTTTTATTGCTTGGCAAGAATATTAAAAAGGTTTAATTTATGCTCGACCATTGACAAAACAAATCAAATTAATGTAAATAAAGAAACGGAACATCTAAAATTACTATTTCAAAGAATTGTACATGATGTTCTATTTTTAGCAAGTATTAATAAAATTAAACAATATAAAAGTAGCCATGTATTACAGTATCTAAACAAGCGGAATGTCTAAAATTACTATTTCAAAGAATTGTAGATGTTATTCTATTTTTAGCAAGCAATAATCTGTCATTTTGAGGATCCCATGAAACAATAGGAGCACCGGATAATGGAAATTTTTTAAGTCTAATAGAATTATTAAGTAAATATGACCCTGTGCTAATGGATCATGCAAACAGAATTAAAAATACGAAAACAAGAATTGTGCATAATTTGGCGCATAGATCTCAAAATGAAATTATTACTGTGTTCGGTAATGAAGTCCTTAATAAAATTAAAGATGATATAAAAGCAGTCACGTATTACAGTATCAAAATGGATTGCACTCCTGATAATTCTCACAAGGAACAAACTTCAATAATTATTAGATATGTAAACTTTGTAGACAAAACGTTAATTATAAACTAATCATTTATAGGGTTTATTGAAGTAACTGATATGACTGGTAAAGGACTAGCAAATACGCTTTTAAAAAGAATAGGTGACCTAGATTTAGATATGAATTGTAGAGAGCAAGCATATAATAACAGTAGCAATACAAAAGGAAAATATAAAGGTGTACAATCTAGAATATTTAGTTTAAACCCTCATGCAATTTATGTACCTCGCTTATCACATTCTTTCAATTTGATAATTTGTGATGCTGCTTCCAGTAGCATACATTGTAAAAATTTTTTCAGAATATTGCAACGTTTATACTGCTTATTTTCTGCATCTACGAAAAGGTGGGAAATTATACAAAAGCATTTAAATATTACACTTAAACCATTATGTGATACTCGATGGGAAGCTGAAATAGACGCAGTCAAAGTAGTGTATACACAGTTTGAACAAATTTGTAATGCATTAGAAGAACTTATTAGTGCAAGTAACGATAACACATCAATATCTGAAGCTAAATGTCTATTAGATTCATTACAAGAAATGCCATTTATTTTATGCTTATTGGCATGGTTTACAATATTGTTAAAAATTAATAGTATCAACAAACTATTTCAAGCAAAAACAATTGTTCTGGACTCTGCTTTTAATTTAGTAAATAAAATTAAAAATGAAATCCAAAATTTAAGATCAAAATTTAACACATTTTTTCAGGGAAATCTATTTCAGATTTCCCTGAAAAAAGAATTCGAAAAAAGTTATTTTCCGAACTAAAAGAAGAAGAAATTTTACAACCCTCAGTAGAGGAATCTAGATGTTACTTTTTCAACATTATGATTGATACTATCATCATACAAATAGATGAAAGATTTAAAAAATATACCCAGTATTATTTCTGATTTTAAATTAATCACTAATATAAAAACATTAGAAAAAAATAAACTAGAAAACAATTTAAAACATTTTGTAAAACTTTATAGTAAAGATATAAATGAATATATAATCCAGGAAATTGATTTGTTGCGAGAATTGATCTTGGACCAAAAAGATGTAAATAATGTGCAAGACCTATTGCAATATATATTAAATAATAACTATAATGAATTATTTCGAAATGTGCTAACCATATTAAAAATTTTCTTGATATTACCAGTTGCTATAGCAAGTGCAAAGAGTTCTTTTAGCAAATTAAAATTAATAAAGAATTATCTTCGGTCAAGTATGCATGAAGAACACTTAAATGCACTTACTATATTAAGCATCGAAAAGGAAATTGCCAAAAATTGTAATTTTTCCGAAATGATTAATGAAATAGCAAAAAATCACATATTTAGCCTAAATAAAAACATATTATGCAATATATGTTTATTTCAAATCCCTTTATTTTTACCTATGAAAAATATTTTAGGGCCCCAAAAAGTTTCTTGCACCCTGTATAGAGAAGGCCGGCACTGCCAGGAATCGAGTTTAACTTCTTTGGATGCCAGGACACAAAGTGATTGTGGGCAATGAAATTATAGATGGGCTGCCAAAGAAAGATTTTTCATCCCTTTATTGGATCTGAACTTGCTCTGAGCAATATTAACAGTTGCTGCAGCAACACTGTTCAAGAGAGGCTACAGTCAGAAGGATCTTCCACCTGATGGAGTGACTGGATCAACCTGGCCTCTTTCATTGAAGTGGACCCAGAAGAGGTGAACTAAGTCCCTGCCATGCATTGGTTATGATTAAAGCCAAATTATATCTCTCAGGAGAACTCCTGTAGTATCTTCTCGGTGGAGCAGAGCTTGTAGTCCTACAGGGCAATGTCTTAAGATCTTTATGAGCCTTATGCTCAAAGCATCAGATCTGATACATTTGGGAAGATTGTCAAGGATTGGTTAGCAGCTCATCTCTCCCATTGGAGTCTGTTCTTTGATTAAGGCAAGCAAAGGCTCTTATTTTAGAAAAGAGCCTTTGCTTGCCTTAAGACTCTAAAAGAGTTACTTTCATTGCATAAAAATCAAGTAATACTTGTCACAGGGCATTGTCATTTTAGGAGACATACTCAATTGAGATTGCTGATAGTCCTAACTGTAGAAAATGTCAGGGAGGAAATGAAACTCCTTTTCAATGTTGTGAATGTGTATTCCTTTCAAGACTAAGATATGATCTTCTAGGTTTTTAGGTTAAGATATGATCTTCTAGGATCTTCTGGTTTCATTTTTCTGCACCAGAGTATCTTTTTACAGTCTCATTGAAGAAGCTACTATCTTTTGTGTGTAAAGGCTGGTTTACACCAAGCGCAAGCATTAACGTTTGTGCGCACTTTCGTCATAGCTCCGCCCTTTTGCGCCGTGTGGCTGTTCATATCTAGCGTTAATACGCCGCAAAGTGAACGCCGAGACCTGAAGTGTATGCGCCACGACACTTCAACTATGTTTAAGTTTTAGACCAAAGCCGGCGTTGGACATGTGTCGCTAACCGTTAGGCTTAGTTAGTATTGACAGTCGTACTAAAGCGCGACTTTGCAGCCTCATAAGAGGGTTTTCTATAGACGGTTGTAGAGATGGTTCGCCCGAAAGGGTCTCTAATAGGTCGAGACATCCTAATGTGGCATCTCTCCAGGCCGCTACTGAGGCAGCGTTTTCGAGCCTGGACAAGCAGGCGTTGCGTAGGGCATGTCATCGTTTCCGGTCAAGGATCGAGGCAATAATTGAGGCAGAAGGGAATTACATCGAGTAATTTTAATCTAAAGGGATCC
>AYEL01088911.1:0-12807 GCA_000484575.1 Olivierus martensii | reverse complement strand
GAAATTTTGCAAACCAGTTTTGGCACTGGCATTCTGTTAACACATCTTCTCCCTACACTTCACATAACTTTTTTCTTGCTTGAATAGCATTCTTACTTTTTCAGTAATAAAAAAGCAAACATTCCAAAAATCTCCATTTTATTTTCCATTTTTGATAGGACACCAAAAAAAAAAAAAACTACTGCATAGAATCAAAAAAAAATTTTATAAATATACCTTGAAATGTCAACTATCGAAATTTTACAATGACAATATGGCTTATGATGAAATTGGCAGTAAAAATACAACTAACACCACTGGTGGGAAAAAAATGAAATTACTTTCCAAACAATCCAATAGTATATAAATCAATGAGAATTAGTAAATTGATATTCCAAATTGGTCCAGTATAATCTATATGGATTCTTTGACAAAGAACACTTTCAAATTCCCAAAGATGAATTCCAACTTTGGCTGGATTGTTTCTTATTTTGTAACAATTTTAGCATTCATATACAATCTTTTTAGTATCTTTATCAATGCCATTCCACCACATAACTTCTGACCAAGGCTTTTATTTTTATAATTCCTATATGGGTAGAACATAATTCTTCCAGTATAAACTTTTATAATTTTTTTTAGTATTACCACTTGTTTGCCTTTCAATAAATATCATGTTGAATATCAAACTCAGCCTGATTAAAGCCATTTGGTAAGCACTTTCCACTTTGAATAACAAAAAGTAAATCTCTTAATATCAGATGTTTTATTATCTCTTGTTTAACTAATTACAACTAGCTATATACAACAAATTTTTAGTTTGTTGTATATAGTTGAAGAGAAAATCTAAGAATTCTGAAAGTACTACTTTGTATTCAATAACACAATTTTCTTTGAGATGATTATTATTTCCAGCTAATTGGCTAATTGTAATTAGTTAAGTTGGAATAAGCAGTGCAAATCTTTAAGAAAATCTTTTGCTTAATTTCCTTTCTTGTAACAGGTAAATATTCAAGTTGATTTATTTGAAAAATAGTATTTCCATCTAATTCATTTGAATTTCTAGGTAAAGTTGATCTTGACAAACAATCAGCATTAGCACACAATTCAATTTTCCTATATTGAATTTCATAACTGAATCTGGACAAATAGTTTGCATAATGTAAGAGGCTAATTGATGAAATTGCAGGCAAATTCTTATATAGATGAAAAATACTTGTAAGAGGCTTATGATCTGTAACTAATACAAATTTTCTAAAGTAACAATATTGAAAGAACTTTTTCATGCACAATACAATAACTGTAGCCTCTTTATCTATCTGGCTATAATTTTTCTCTGATGTGTTTTTAGTGATCTTGATTCAAAAGCTATCGATCTTTCAGATCCATCTTTCATTATATGTGAAAGTACTGCTCCTAATCCTATAGGTGAAGCATTAGCTGCCAAAATCAACATTAATTTTTTATTGAATGGCATTAAAATTTGGGTATTTAATTAATTAGATATCAGCACATGTTTAAGTGAAAGAATGATATTTAATACTTGCTAAAGAACTTTTGGCTTAAAAAAAGCCATCTTCAGTAACTTTTAGCTTACAATTTATCAAATAGAATAAATCAAATTACAGGTTTCCCTCCTATAACACGGTTTCGCTCGAACATGATTTAAAAATTGCGGAAACCTTCATATAATACAATATTTCTACAACATGGTTTTTATTTAATACATTCAGAAAATTACATTAACTTCCTACAACACAAAACATTTTCATTAATTTTTGTAAATCCATACTAGGGTATAACACACAACATTCATTAATTTTTGTAAATCCATACTAGGGACACACAATACACACATAAAATGCCATCATTGGCAAATACTTCGCTAAAATTAGTCATAAATGCAATTTTGCTAGTTTGCCATGAGCGGGACGATATGCAATCTATTTTCGATTTCGATTCGAAATTGAGTTAATTAGCAACCATTGAGTGTTTTGTGTTCCAAACGTTCAGTTCTTGGATAAAAAGTAAGTTTTTATTCTTCAATAGAAAGAATGTGAAAGCAAAGAAAAACTTTTATTCATAAATTTTTTTGAATATATATTAAGGAACGATTGTTTTCTAGTGGGTTGTAATGGGTTAGATTACAGATTTTGTAAAGAGAGTAGAAGATAAACAAACTTTAAATGCATAAAAAAGTTCAGAAAGTGAAATTGATATTGTTAAAGAAAAAAATGTTCTCGTTTTAACAAAACAGTGATAAGGAAGATATAATTATTAAATGAATGTTATATAGGCTATATACTTTTTCTTTCCTTTTGCTTTATGTATATTGTTTTTTAAGGTCTTATGTAATATAATTTTTCTTTCTTTATGTTTCACATAATTTTTATTAAAAATATTAATAAAGTTTCTTATGTGGAATTAAAGAAAGTTATTTGTTTTAATAGGTTTTGGAACATAATTCATCTTTTTGTATTGGCTCCAGGTCTCACATAACATGGTTTCATACAACACAGTGTTTTTCAGGAACCTATCTATCGTGTTATAGGAGGGATATCTGTAATTTCAAATATAGGAACATTTAAAATAGAACATTGTATAACTTTTTAAACAAAAATAAAATAAAATTATCAATTAAATAATACATAGCCCATCCTTGATTCAATACTATTTATAAATAATTATTATTAAATCTTTAATAATAATAATAATATGTAAAAAGATTTTTTAATGTATCTATGTATTATTCAATTGATAGTTTTATTTGATTTTTATTAAAACAGTTATACAATGTTCTGTTTTAAATGTTCCTATATTTGAAATTAATTTGATTTGTTCTATTCGATGCATTGTAAGCTAAAAATTACTGAAGATGGCTTTTTTAAGCTGAAAGATCTTTAGCAAGTATTAAATATCATTCTTTTGCTTAAACATGTGCTTATATCTAATTAATTAATTATTCTGTTAAGAACATGGTTAAGAAGCAAAAAGTATATAAGATGTACATTATTTGTGTACTTGTAATTTCAGTTTTTAATTGGTTGAAAATATTTTCACATTCCTTATTCCATTTGTAAGATACATCTTTCCTTAATAATTTATATAAAAGATATAATTTTGATGATAAATTTGATAAAAGTCTTAGATAATAATTTATCAATTTAAAAATGTTTGTAATTAGAAATTTGAGTTCTCAAATTTCTTCTATTTATGTATGTAAACTAAAAAACTGTTGAAGAGGGCTTAATCAAGCCAAAAGCACTCCAGTTTCTTTAAAAAAAATAAATAAATATAAGAAATCCGCAAGCACTTAAGCAGGAAAAATACTCATAGTTCTACCTAAAAACTGAGCTTGTATCTATTGTATAATTACAGCATTTTAAATATTTTCATATAAATTACTGAAATTGCAACTTACTGGACCAGCAGTCCAATCCCTAGAAAATTTGTCTTTATATTCAATGATATAACCAGTTATAGGAGCACCGCCATCAGATTCAGGTGGAGTCCACTTGAGATCAACTCTATCTTTATCCCAGTCTGTTGGCTCAACATTTCCTGGTTTTGTTGGTTCATCTAGAAGAAGAAAAAGCAAAATCATAATTTTTAATCTCTATAAATCCTTTATTTCATGTTTCACTAATAATTTTTTCTTTATAAGAATATATTTATTCCTATCTGCTTCAAATTAATATAAAGAACTTTTTTTATTCCATTTTTTAATTAAATATTTTTTGCTATTTGTGCTAAAATAAGTTATAAATTTAAAAATAAATTTTTTCTTGTTCTTATTCTATGTTTTCCATTCTAAATTATGGTTTTTTTATTAAATTTATAATATAATAAATAATTAAATAAAATTAAAAAATTATGGTTCTATAAATTATATATATAAAAAATTAATACATAAAATTTAATAAAATCAATTTACAGGCAGATAATTAACAAACTATTTATTTAATAAATTTTTTTTTTGGTTTACATAATAGAAACAAATAAGACGGCTACCTATTTTCTGCTCATTTCTATGAATACAATTCAAACATTATATAAATTAAAAAGTAGAATGATTGCAATATCTTTTAATAGAATAAACATTCTGAATAATTTAATTTTAAAACTGAAAAAATAAATTATTGGCAAATTAAAATAAGAAACTTTTAACAATAAGTTCTTATGTTCTTTCTCAGTGAGCAGAGTGAATTTTCTCCTCAATGGGGATAAGCATTAAAACAATGATTTCATAAATGCTTTTGTTTATTAATGAAAAATAATTTTTTCTTCTATTATCATATTAATTTCAAGATATTGTTTGCTTTTTTATTATATTTAATTAACTTTTTATTTAAGTTTTCATTCAAGTCAATAAAGCAGTAATATTTTCAATATACCAACTTCAGATTACAATTTTTCCTCTTTGGATGAATCATAACATAATATGTGTAATCTTTTTTGTACTATTGTTATTCTTATTGAATGATTTATTTTCCAATAAAGCAAACTGATTATAAAATAAGCCAACCCTGTTATCCTTATTGGAAAATGTCATATTGTTGTAATTTTTTTTATTGCATTCATTAATTGTTCTGACTTATAGGACATTGAAGATTGATCTCCCTCATTCAAAATCACCAATGATATCATTCTAAGCAATTCAAAAAGTTTATTTTGTTCAGAGGGGGCATGTCCATTCTGTAATTTTTTATATGTAGATTTTTGCTAATTTACAATCAAAATTAATTCAAAAGTATACTTTTATAGTTTATGAAAAATCCTAGGATCATTCTGTTTTCTTAAAGTATTCCAAAAAAATGATAAAATGTCAAGTATATAAGAAGGTTATTTTTTAACAAAAACTATTTTATTGCATCAAATGTTTTTGGCATTACAGCTATCCACAGCTGCTAATCCTAAAACCTAAAAAAATACAATCATAAAATATTTGGAACATTTTTAAAAGAACAATTTAAAACTAAATATTCAAACATTAAACTACTTTTATAATATTTGTAATAACTATTTTTGATACAGTGGTACTTCAGTATACATCCTTAATCAGTTCCAGAACAATAGGATTTTTCCCATAAGAAATAAAGGGAAAATGATTAATCCATTCTCGTGAAAAAAATCCTATTGTTATTGACATATAATATATTGATGGGGTTGTATAAAATAATTTAAACACTGCCTAATACTAAAATATATAAATACAAAAGCAATTAGAGTAGATGAAATCTACTGATTTTCTCAGCTAGGTAGTGAGGTTAAATTTTCATTTAACCTCACCACCTAGCTGAGAAAAGTTGAATGCCTACTAGGATGGTGCTGAAAAGGGAGGAGAAGGAGATGTTATTGTTTGGAAGGAGAGTCCACTTCCACTAAAACTTCAGGAATCTGAAATTCTTGTGTTTTTTCTCTCTATTTTCTGTCTCTTTTCTCTACTTGGACCTTGTTGAAAATTACCAGGTTTGACTTTTATCAAAAAATCTGTCCAAAGAACTTTGCTTCTGAATTCTCCTCAGGATGTTTCGGAAATATCACCCCAACAAAGTTTGGGCTTTGTTGGAGAGATATTTCTCTGCAAGTTTTATATAAGGAATGTATTTTTTTAAAAGAACACACAACAAACTCATACATGTTCTAGCACGTTGCTCATATTTCAAACAAAGGTTGTATACATGCAAAATTTTTTGCATCCAAACAGGATGTATACCAAGTTGGACTTATTCCGAAGCGGATGTATACCGAAGTACCACTGTATTTTGTATTTTTATAAGACTATAGAATTAAACAAATAAATATTATACAACTCTATGGCAGGAAACAATTTATATACTTTAATATTAAATATTTTGCTATATAAGGAATGTATTTTTTTAAAAGAACACACAACAAACTCATACATGTTCTAGCACGCGAGTTGCTCATATTTCAAACAAAGGTTGTATACATGCAAAATTTTTTGCATCCAAACAGGATGTATACCAAGTTGGACTTATTCCGAAGCGGATGTATACCGAAGTACCACTGTATTTTGTATTTTTATAAGACTATAGAATTAAACAAATAAATATTATACAACTCTATGGCAGGAAACAATTTATATACTTTAATATTAAATATTTTGCAATATGCTAGAAGCGCTTTCGATTATATTATAATCCTCATCAGCTATAACAAGAATTCCGGACTGTAACAGAAATTCCATAGAACGCCTTTGGTTTTTTAAATATTATAAACATTGTCGCTATAGCAACCACTCTTTACAGTTTTTAAAAGGGATTAAATATTACATTTTAACTTATTTACAATTTTTATATATGAATAATAAATATAATATATTAATAACACATATAAATCATAACACCGTCGTAAATGGTTACACAATACTAATAAAAATCTATCACTGCTTAATTAGTTTTTTTTTTTGAACACCACTTCCATGCATTGTTTATTGTGGTTGAATCTAGTTTGTTAATTGTTTTATTGCTCCTATTACGATTGTTAAAAATAGATAACATTTCGGCAATCTTTCCTCTTTTCGGGTTTTGTTCTTTATGCAGTAATTTAGTGTCCTCCCACTTTACATCTAAATCTGTTATTAAAGCACTTTGCGCTAAGGTCATATTAGCAGTTTTATTTAATAAATCTTTTTTGTGCTCAGGTAATCGTTTCTTAATAGATCTTGATGTGTAACCTATGTAATTACCTTCAGTATTATTATCTTTATCATAGAAGGGTATTTGGTATACACTTGGACATTCTTTTACATCAACTTTATCTTTATCATTTCTTATTAGATTAAAAAGTGTATTCATTCTGTTAAATACTATTCTTTGGCCAGATATATTTTCAAGTTTACTTTTGTATCTTAAAACTATTGAGTTGATATCCATCACATAAGTTTTTCTTTCTTTTTTATTTTGATCATTTCTTTTTTTAGACTTAGTTTTGGTATGATCTTTTATCAGTTTGTTAATTATTCTTTTCTTATACCCATGTTTGTAAGCTTGTTCCTTTATCCACTCAATTTCTCTTTGCTTATCGACTATAGTTGTACAGTGAGTATTAACTCTATTCAGTAACGTCCTGAAGGCCGCCAACTTATAACTCCATGGTTCATTTGCATCTGCTTTTATAAAAAGTGGAACGTGTTTTTTCTAAAAATGGAAAGGATATACTCACCTCTTTGTAACCTAATATTTATGTCCAGGTATTCTATCTGGGTCTCGTTTTCCCTCTGTTTAACAAGGGTTAAGCCTAGAGATTCGTCTGTAAATCTTTTCTCTAAATCATTAATATAATTACATTTTTCTGAAACAACTAAAACATCATTGATGTATCTTTTATATAATTTTAGTTTATGAGAAATTTCAGGAAGTATCATCTCTTCTTTATTTCTTATTATAAGTTCTGCCAGAACTCTAGCCAAAGGGCTACCAATCGGTACTCCTGAAGTTTGGATGTAAAATTTGTTATCAAATACAAAATAAGATTCATAAACTATAAGGTGACATATTGATCTAATTACACTCGGATCACATTGATTTTCAGGGAGGTGTTTTAGAAAAAATCTGTATAGGAGCAAACATGCAGGTTCTTGCTTAATTGAAGGGTATAAGGCCTTAAAGTCGTATACTGTTAGGATTTCTTCAGGTAACAGCCCTATTTGTAATAAACTATCAATTAATTGCATTGAAGATGTAATGGCCCATTTATAATTATCCTTATTCATCCTTGCAGTACACCATTTTGCTATGCGTTTTTCCATCTCATATGTCGGGGCAGATCTTTTTTCTACGACTGGCCTTGCTTCTATTGGATTCTTATGCCTTTTTATAAATGCGAAAAGTCTATTTATGACATGTGTCTTCTTCTTAAATTCTGCTATGACTATAGCTTCTGCAGTTTTTATGTCTTTGGTCTTGTCATATTTCCTAACCACCCAGGCTTGATCCCATTGGATGTTTATGTTAAATTCAAAGAAATGTTTAGCTAGGGCAGTAGAAAAATTGGCGTTTCTTATGTCCCTTTTGTGTTCACCTAGGCGAATGGCAAGTGACCCCGTCGTACTGCCAACATACATTCATTTCTGTTAATATCATTATTATATATTGGGATAATGTAAACACCCACTCATTGCGCTGGTGGTATAGGTGGCTTTATATTCTTTAGTGTATGAAATGTGGTGTTAAGCCTTGTATAAGGTAATAATTTGTCATGCTTCTTTAAGATGTTACCTATAGGTCTCATTGCTTGGTAGGGTATGGGAGGGTACTGGTTGTATAAAAGAATTATTCATTCGTTGCTGTGTGTGTGTTTCATTAGTAATATTTGGTAAAGATCTATTAATATTATGCGCAAATAGTTTATCATACCCATGTAGACTTGCATGTGCAATTATCGTGTTGTATTCCTCTAATTTACTCAAATCATCGGAACAATGCATGTTCATCCTCTGCAACAGGGATCTGATGGCGGCCACTTTGTATTTAAAAGGGTCATTGGACCAACGAGGGATAAACATGGGTGTATATGTGGGTTTCCTGTAAACTGAGGTGTGAAAGGACTTATCTTTGACAGTGATATTAACATCTAGAAAGAGTATACTGGTGGTGGACAGTTGTTCCAGATTTATGTTAAGGCCAAGGGAATCATACTTGAAAAGGGCCATTATGGAATAAACTTCTATGGAGCGATTACTTATGATGAACAGGTCATCAACATATCTCTTAAAAAATCTAATGCTATGACGTAATGTGGATGAAACTTGTTGCTCACATTTCTGTACCACTAACTCAGCAACAACACCCACCATGGGGCCACCAATTGGGACCCCCTTGGTTTGTTTGTAGAAGTGTTCACCATATTTAAAGAACTAATGACATAAAATGAGGTGTGAGACATCTCTTAGAATGGCAGGTGAAACATTTAAATTCTCTGTGCGTTGTAATAAGAACCGATATAAACATAAGCATGCAGGTTCAATATGCACTGACGGGAATAAACTAATGTAGTCTGCTACTAACAATTGGTCATCATCATTAAGATTGTAGTCAAAAAGGTCCCAAATAAAGGAGACAGATGATGTTACCGTGTATGGATAAGATTTCAGGAAACCATTGCACCAAGCAGCTAACTTCCTTTCAAGTGGTGTTAAGGGCGAGGAAGACTTATCAACCATAGGTCTAATGGTCACTGGCTGTTTATGGGTCTTGATGTAAGCATATAGAGGTGGACAGATGGAGTTAGTAATAAGCTTAGATTTCCAACAGGAAGGAAAAACCTTTTTTACGTTGTAACAAGTCCAGACGCTTCTGTAATTTGAGTGTGGGATCATCATTTAAAATTATCGGTTCAGAAGACAATAAATATTCATTTAACATATTATGATAATCATTAGCCTTCATGATAACAATCTTCTTTGTTTTGTCTTCTCTTGTGCAAATTAAAGAGTTGTCTCTAAAGCTATAATTTTGTTCTTTGAATTTTTAAGTAGAGCCTTCTTTGTTCTATAGCCCTTTGGTTATTACTATGACAGTTAAATGCTTTAGCAAAACTAGTTCTTAAGGATTGTCTTTCATTTGGTTGCACATGAGTTAATAAGGATTCCATAGATGGTGTGAAGTCCAATAATTTAGATGGTTTGTTAACCGCACATACTGGTCCAGACGTTAGGACTTTTTCAATATAGAATGGAATGGGTTGGTCAGTTAATATTGTTGCTGTGAGAGAGAGCAGGAGTTTATTTGGTTTGTTCTTAACCTGGTTCTTCAAAACCCATTTAAGTTTCTTAATATAACGAGGTCTTAGCGATTGTTCATAACATTGCACTTTTAGATCTATATTTAGAATCTGCGAAGGTTGTATACCTGAGTCCAAAAGCGTAGACTATATATTCTATAATTCTTATGTTCTAAAACGATATGTTATTCTAATGAGCTGAAGATAGCTTAATAAAACTGAAAGCGCTTATCTGTTTTAAAAAGTTTTTTCCACTGTGAATTGTGCTATAATGGACTTAAGGTTTTAGTTTTTTTTTTCATTTTGCAACATTTGGTATTGTTAAAAAGAAAATGGAAGTAGAGTCAGAAAGAACAACTAAAGAGGAAGAACACCCACGGACAAGGAACAGATTTTTGGAAAAGAGATTCCTCGTCCCACAAATGAAGATGAATCACAACTATCCACTATGTGGCATATAGAACTCTTAAGTTTCTGCTGTAATTTCATTATCCTGATTGTCACCGGGTTCTGTCAGTGTTGTCCCTGACTGGGGATCTGACATCAGTCAAACCATAAAGTATGCATCACATACATAGAGAAAAAGAAAAATTAAGTTGAGAAAAATAAATAAATAAAATTCTTTAACAATGAAGAAGAGAAAGGAAGACAGAATTCCTTCACTGAAGATGGAAAAGAAACCATCTCTTATACAAATGTCAGTAACAATATTAATCCCAAGAAAATCATCTTCGATCAAAATAAAAGGACTCAAAAACTAATGGACATACTTTTGGCAATCCACTGCTGCAATGTCAACCCAACTCCAAGTGAATGTTATCATCTGCACTCTGATTCCACTTTCCAAGTACCGTATATACTCGTGTATAAGCTGAGGTTTTTTCTCAAAAAAAAATTCTGAAGTGGGGGGTCTGCTTATACACGGCATCAAAAAAAATCAACTTTTTTTTTTGGCTGGAGAAATTGAAGTAATAAGCAAAACCATAACTTATTGAGCGTTTTGGCTGGAGAAATTGAAGTAATAAGCAAAACCATAACTTATTGAACAAATCTCCCAAAGACCAGGAGGAAATTTTGCAATAATTCATTTAATACAATACCAGATAAAATTTTATGTTACTTTGATGCGATTGAGCCTGTCGCGCTACCAACTCCAATCTGCGTCTATATACCGTAATCAGATACATGACATGAAAACAGACAATCAATCAAGAATCTTACCTAGGATTCATATTTAAGTGAAAAAATATATTTATTTTTCATTATTATAAATTAAGAATGTTTTAATTCATTCGCTAGTAATTGATAAATATTTATTATATTTAACTCATCGATGATTTAATTAGATTAAAGTAATGTTTAAAATAACGTAATAGATAAATACTTATTATATTTAAATCATCGATGATTTAATTAAAATAGATTAAAAAGTAACTAATGTTTAAAATAACGAAAAGATAATTATTATTTAAAATCTGTACTGAAAAATAACTTTAGTCTATCAAAAAAGTTCATTGTAAGCAAAATCAAAAATTCAAAATTGCACAACTGTACTGAAAAATAACTTTAGTCTATCAAAAAAGTTCATTGTAAGCAAAATCAAAAATTCGAAATTGCACAATTAACATCTAAAAATCACATTGCACACGTCATTCTAACGGTGTATGACATCATTGTAGAGTGATCCACTCATTTTAAAATACGATCAAAGATTTGAATACAAACTCAACTCAACTATAGGGAAAACGAAACTTCGAACGGTCTCTTGGGAGCCGTGTGACATAGACGTATTGTAATGAAATTTTTACTGTGATAATATGAACTTTTTTTAGAAAAGTTATTCAATAACAGCAATAAAAAGAAAATATTTTTATATAAATTATAAAAATTTATTACTATTCGTTAACTTGATATTTTCTGAAGCTACGTCATCCTAACGATAATGTCATTTTCTGACATCAATCTTGCTTCGGAGTAAAACTTCGCTTTACCTGTTGCGATCGAGCGCGTCGCGCCGCCGAATTCAACTTGCATTTATATAAGTGCATCAGATAGGCGATGCTGCACTGCCTGATGCACCGCGATGCAGAAATTCTAGACAATAATCCAAGAATTATATGTAGGCACGCTGCATTGGATCACTTTAGCTGGATTATTGTTAAGAATTTCTATGTCGTGGCATTTTCGTTAATTTATTCTAATCGAATTATAGTTAACGTATTGCTATGATACTTAAATTCTTCAATTAAAAAATTACCGATCCACAATACCATCTAATAAATACTGAATAAACATTAATTAAAAAATATTTATCTATAAAAAGTTATTCCTGGAATCTTCTTTGGTGGATGATTTGTGCATCCAAACGCTACATATCCCATTTTTAGTCAAATGAAGAAAAAAAAAATTATTTACACTACTTATACTGTATACAGTTCACTGAATGGTGTTGTCCAATATCCCAGAATTCCAAGCGTCAGTGGCTTCAACATTGGAACGACAGGGCATCTCCATGTATTCTTAACTCCATGTTTTTGAATAAGGCGCGTGAATCGAGAATGGAATGACATCTTTTATGGCGCCATCTGTCGTCCGCAGCGCTCACCTATAGTACGTTCATACCTGTTAGATGTCAGATGTCCAAATGTAATGTATTTCAATACGTGTAGCTGTAATGGTCCGAAATAGACTGCGTTTTTTTAGACAAATATTTTTGCCACATCGAAAATTTAAGTTTGTTTTTTGCGTCTTTGATAAGAAACAATTCTCCTATACTTTATTTCGTTAGAAAATTTACATGCATTAAATACATAATTTAAATTCATGAAACCAAAATTTGTCAATACCATGGTCTATAAATGTATATGGTCATTCCACTCCTACCGATAACAATAGAAAAATGTGTTAAGATTAGATTTTAATCACCAGGGCGGCGTTGTTGTCACACATAGTATAATAGCAGACGAATCTGTATAGAGTTACTTATAGAAGCTTATAGCTCAAACATAATATTGCAAAATATTTTAAACAGGAATTTTGCTATATTTTGATAAATTAGAATGAAAACACCTTAGAGTTATC
>AYEL01088910.1:0-17166 GCA_000484575.1 Olivierus martensii | reverse complement strand
ATATATTTTTTTTTTTTTTTCGCAAATAGCAGAATTTTTAACCGTATCTAAACCAACGCTATTTTCTTACGTGAAATGAAGTGAATGTAAGGGCCCCAAAAAAAATCGCCTATAGCGCCGAAATGTCTAGCAGCGGCCCTGGCCAGGCCAGGATCCTATGATAAATGTTCACAAGGAATGGGATCTGAGATTCACAATTTTGTTCTGTCAAATCTGATACGCTTAAAATGCCATCACATACATTTATATTAAGGCATTTAATAATATATTGGATGCTATTATTCTGCTCTGCGTACAGGCAAGCATATTGTATTCTAAAATTTCATGTTCTCAAATATTAAAGGGAAAGGGATTATCTAAAATACTGTACCATTTTTTTCTTTTCTTTTTTTGATTTACTGACAAAGATATTAAACGGGGAAACATGCCCATAAAAAATTGATAAAAAAGCTTAAAATGAATATACTTATATAAACTTCTCGCGATCTATTATAGTTAAAATAATGCATTTTATAAAATATTGTAGAATATTGTAGTTGAATTACAAATATTGCTTACATGATCTTATCTCATGCATTATCGCCAAGTTTCAATTGTTGAAATTTGTAAAACTTTCCAATTTCTGAGCAATTTATTCGAATATCGTAATACTTGTTAAAGATATTATTATAAAATTTTCATTAGCAGATAGAATATTCGAAGTATTCCAAAACGTGCTTTCTTAATATTTTAGACCCAATACGGACTAAACAACGAGAATTAAACCAAGCCGTATGCAGAAATTATACTAATGTATGCAAATTTCTACACGAACTATTATAGCCATGGTCTGTAAATATATATGGTCATTCCATTCCTACCAATAACAAAAGAAAAAATGTAAAGGTCTAAATTTTAATCACTAGGGCGGCGTTGTTGTCACACTTATGGTCATAGCAGACGAATTTTTATAGAGTTACTTATAGATACTTATAGGTCAAACATAACACTGCAAAATATTTTTAGCAGGAATTTCGTTATATTTTGATAAATTTGAATGAAAACACCTTAGAGTTATTCTTAACGTTTTATGAACTTAAACTTATGGTAAAAAATAACATTTCAAAATTTTTAACGTTAATTCACAACTATCATTTTTAAGTCAACAATTTTGCAGTTGTAACCTGTTTTTTCTTTGATTCTTCAAATGTGTTTGAAATAATGCCAATTAATACAATTCTAATTGCTCCGAAATTGCTAACAATAAGATTTTGTAATCATTAATTCTACAGAAAATGGATTAAAAAAATTTTAAACAAAAATTGAAAATGTATTTCAGTGTAATGCCTACCCAGTGTAATAATTCCGTTTGAAAAATAAAATTAAATAAATAAATAAATTATTTGATTGGCTGACAAAGATCATACAAATGCTAAAAAAACTTTTATTAAAATTTCTGGATCAAAGCAGATATACTATGGGCATAAGTATTCAAGTATTTTTCAAGTATTCTTGAAATAAAACTTATTGCATTTTAATATATGTTGGTAAATAAGGCATAATTCCTTGATAATAGCAACATTATAATTACTTTTCATACGATTATTTAAAACACTATTATTTGTTGATATATTGGTAAATAAATTTTTAAGTATATCTATTTCAATTCCATTCATAAAATAATTTATAATCTAGTTCGAACTTTTTTATGATACATATCTCCTTTATTGAAAATAATTTTCTGAAATTTATTTTTGTATCTGATAGAAATGGGATGTACAGTATATAGTTTTGAACTTTTTGTATCTGCTAGAAATGGTATGTACAATATAATAGTTTTGAAAGAAAAAAATATCTCATTATTTAAAATAATTTATTTATCATTTCATATCTAGTATTGTATTAGAATAAATAATTCATTTATCATTTCATACCTAGTATTGTATTAGAACTTTTTTGATTGGGATAAAGCTATCTAGAAACTGAAAATTTTTGTGATTAATTTTGATAGCAATGAGATTTACTCTTCTTATTCTCTTTCTTTTGTTTTGAAAGATTATATACTGTAATTATATAAATCATCTTACTTTAAAGTTCATTCCCATAGGTATTAGTAGTTTAGTATAAATAAATTTAGAGATATTTGAATTTTTAGAATTGCATTTAGCATTCTCAATGGAAAATACTATGATAGAAAAATTGAAAGTGGGATTTCTATAATAGATTTATTTTCAATATAGAGAAGTATACACCACAAAAACAGAATCATTTTAGATTTCAAAAACTATTTCACAGGAATTTTATTGGCCCTCTTTAACTGATGTTTTTTTCCCTAAATTAAAAAAAAAACCTGATATGTATAATGTTCAAGAGTAGAGTATTTTAAATATAAATACAAATAAAATAAATAAAAATATCAAAATTGTTTATATATAATAGTGAATAAAGTATTCTCATTATTTGTGAAACAAAACATGATGGTAGGTGTTTCTAATATGTCTCTGATCAAAATGAACATTGCATATTGAATCCTTAAGCATAAATTCACGATCTGCTCGTGATATAAGCCGTTTCCATTCCCTGAGCTGCTGATAGTTTTCTTTTTATCTTAAACATATGGTGTTTTTCCTTACAGGATCTATATCCTGAATTGCAGCCAGGCATAAAACAACATATTGACATTTTTCGTCAAAAAATAAATAAAATTACTTCTCTAACAACAATCTAGGTCAAGTTACAAGTACGAATTGAGCCCTACGTGGAATACAGCGCCTCTAGTGATGGGATTTCAAAATCTTACAGGAATGGCGTCGAAGTGGAATGACCATATATATTTATAGACCATGTTATAGCTAACAATATAAATAAAACATGCAATTTAGAGTTTATAGTAAGCTTTCATATAAACGCATCCAAATCAGTCTATTAGACCTATTATCACATGCAGTTGAATGCTCTTCATGTTTGTTTTTTGTAATGTTAACTAGATACGCATATTATAAATCTCTCTTTTGCTATGGATCGAAGATAAAATTTTAAATAAAATATAACCTTCCTTAACTGAATGCAAGATTATGCTTTAGGAAAAGGATAATCTTCCATTTAAAACAAATCTCATACAATTTAGTCAATCTGATTTGGGGACGTCAAAAAATGATAGATATTTCTTGATTATGTGATGTAGAGGATCCCACACTCTTTGATTTACATTGAAACCAAATAGTTTCATACCGAAAAGCTATTTGATAACCGACTAAACTTTTAACTGCCTATACTTATTTATGTTATACAGTGGTGCCTCGCAATTCGACACTAATCCGTCGCCGAACAAATGTCGAATTGAGAAACTGTCGAATTTCGGCACAATATTTCCCATATAAGACTTTGTGAAATAGATTAATTCGTTATCGGTCCCCATCTCACTCCCCTAACGGGTGAGGTGAGAGAGATACACTATATTATTTACTTTATTATATGTGTTTTACTATTGTATAACACACTAAATTACAAAATACACTATTTTATACACAACACACAATTTATTAGCCCTTGGATGTTGGAATGAAGTCTTCCAGCAGACACCTTAGCACCCATAATCCTCTCTCTCTGTTGCAAAACGTTGCCACAGTTATCCTAGGAACGCCATACTCGAGTTACATTTTAATTGTTCTACCTTTCTGCACTTTATCTACAATTTTTTTCTTCATCGAGTGTTCTTCTTTTCGGAATTATTCCTCTGGTCAGTTTTCTTTGAACCCATCCTTACATCTTACTCAAAAAAATAATAATAATTACAAATTTTTTATTTTCTGAAAAATGTAGAATTGAAAATTAACACAAACAACACGGGCAAACATCAAAGTAGCCCAAAAAGAACTGACAAATGGCAAATAACATCACACAATTCCATGATGCGCATGCGCAAACCAGTGAAATTAAAATTGTCGAATTGCGAGGCATCACTGTACTAGTTAGTCCCTGGTCACATTGCCCAAATACATCAAACATGAAACATTTATTTCTTATCTGTCAAATTCGAGATTTTTCATTTATTTAGCATATCCCTGTATATAATACTTTTGCTTGTTTTTCTTTTCTCCAGACCAAACTTTGAAATTTTCTTTACATGAAATTGGCAACTAATAAACTATTGATTTATCGATTAAGTTAATTTATTTAGTTAATAATTATAATTTTTATCTTAACATAAAATATTATAATTATATTATTTATATTATTTTTGAAATAAATAAAATATTATTTAAATTCTGAAATAAATTAAATTAAATAATGTAATATTTATGTAGCCTCGAAGCGCTGAATGCAAACTGAACAGCCAACATTTTTCGATCGAAAAAGACAGAAATTGAAGTCAAATAACAAAATGAAGTATACAAACATAAATAGGAAGTAAACTATGATATTTATTTATTTATTTAATAAAAAGAGTAGTGGGCTGTACTCTGTGGTTTAGCCTCGAGAAGGATGAAGGATGAAGTTATTAGGATATAGGAAAGTTAAGAAAATGTTGAAAGGTTCCTACCAGAAGAAAGTGTGGCAGGTCACTAATGGAAAGTAGTTTAGTCGCGTTCAGTACAATATAAACATTAAAAATACAAATCAATAATAAATGTTCAACAAAGTCTTTACTTGGAAGGACCCGACAGATAACGTTAATATTTATAATACATAGTGAAAATTCCGACAATACGCATGAACGCGACAGTGCCAAATGCGAAAAAAAACAATATCCGACAATTGGGAACAATTAACAGTTTCCGTCAGGTAAACCCTGACAATCACAAAAACATGACAATACAAAATTTAAATTTATATTGAGAAGGAAGAGGGGGGGAAAATACATATATATATAAAACAACAAACATAAAATTATAATGATACAATTATTTAAATTTGATTTGAGTGTCCCAGATATAGAAAAGAATTAAAAAACTGGATCAATGCCTTAGAATCTCTTAAGAATTGAATAAATGACTTAAACATTAATTGGTTACTGATAAAATGATGAAGGTCACAAGGCCAGTTGTAACCATTTAACACAGCTTGCCTTTCTAAGTTATCTCTTAGTGTAGTAAAGTTCAAACAATCAAAGATTAAATGGTTAACATCCTGAGGAGACCCTTGGGAACAGTTACAATTATCACTGTCCTTTAATTTAAACCTATAAAGATAAGTATTGAAGTTCCCATGCCTGGTGATAATTTGAGACAAATGAAAATTTGGAGAAAAATTTTTGTTGGCTAACCTGTCCTTAATAGATGGTAAAAAAGAAAAAGCATTCCTACCAGTGATTGCATTATTCCAATCTCGCTGCCACAAATCGAGAATGGTTTGCCAAATAATCCCTTTAATAAAAGTGATTGGGACTTTCCCAAACCTGATCGGGTTAAGCGATCTCGCAGCTTTCTTTGCCAAGGAATCGGCCCTCTCATTCCCACGGATTCCAGTATGACCGGGAATCCAGTGAAAATCCAGTACAATGTTATCAGGAATTAAACCTAAATTCTTTTTTATAAGAGAGACTAGATAATGTTTAGTTAAGTTACTATTAATAGATAATAAAGAAGATCTACTGTCAGAAAAAATGTTAAATTTATTAGAAACTTTTTTATTTATCAATATGTAGTCTAAGCACTTATAAATTGCAAAAAGTTCCGCTTGGAGCACCGTGCAAATATCTAACCTAAAATATCCTTGATAAATACTTCTATCATTTTTGTAAACCACTACCCCCGAACCTACACTATTCTCAGATTTCGAGCCGTCAGTGTATATGTTAGCACCGACATAGAGTTAGGAAGCCCAAATTTAATATCAATCTTACTGTCAACAGCCGGATGAACTAAATAGTTGAATGAAGGTAAGTCCACACCATATTTGTCAATAATTTTCTCCAAAGGCATATTCCTGTCACTAAAATAGTTATTAGGATTCCTAGATCCACTTAAAATATCTAAATAGTTATTATCGCCTACAGAAGCAGTAAGGGAACCAAAATCATTGTTAGCCGTAGCAATAAACTTCCCGGAAAGATAAAACTTATTCCAATAAATTTGCCTGATTCTCAAATCAATCGGAACCATCCCGGCCATAACCAGCAAGGCATTAGTTGGAGCCGTCCTGTACGCTCTGCAAATATTCAGAGCGGCGAGCCTTTGAATCTGTAATAGGCTTTTTACAATTATATTGCTTTAAAACCGATGACCCCCAAACAGAAGTGGCGTAAGTGATTTTACGTTCAATAACACAAGTATAAATTATAGTGGAATTCTTAGGAGACAAACCCCAATTTTTACACGAAATACTCCTAAGGGCGTTTAAAGAAAAAATCGCTTTTTTATAAATGTGGTTAATATGATCAATCCAAGATAACTTATCATTCAAAATTACTCCTAAGTATTTTAAACAAGAATCCTGAGTAATTTTATCAACGCCGATATTGATACTAATTTTCCTCTTAAGAGGAAGCGATTTACCCACTACAATAAATTTACTTTTAGATGAATTAATAATAAGTTTATTATCAATACACCATTTATTGATAGTATCGATAATGGAGTCAGTTTTGAGCTTAAGGCTATCCCTTCCTTTATCCCTAACTAACAAGATGGTGTCATCGGCATATGCTTGTAAATAACAGTCAGCCGGGAAGTGATCGGAGATATTTAATAATTCATTAAAACTGATATTCCAGAGCGTCGTCCCAGATGGAGACCCCTGAGGACAGCCCCTTTCGATATCGATAGTAACCTTACACGAATTAGAATGAATAGTGGCCCTACGATCAAATAAATAACTACTCAAAATTTTAAATAAATTCTTCGGGCAATTGTTGCACCTTAAGGTGTTTAAGATAGCCGGCCACCACGCATGATCAAACGCTCCTTTGATGTCTAACGACACAACAGCAGTGTGCAATCCCTTAGATTTAGAATCCTGAATAAAGTTAACAATATTTTTAATGGCGTCCGAAGTGCTTCTCCCCTTCCTGAACCCGAATTGCTTTTTATTATAAAATTTATTCTTCGATAAAAACCAATTTATTCTATTAATAACCAATTTATCCAAAATTTTTCCAAAGAGAGGTAAGAGACTAATCGGCCTGAAATTCGACGAGAAACCCATAAAGCAAAATTTATAATGAGATTGGGATTTAGTTTTCTAAAAGACACAAAGAAGTATACAAACATAAATAGGAAGTAAACTATGATAATTTAAAGATAAATTTATAATGAGATTGGGATTTAGTTTTCTAAAAGACGTGATTAAAGATTTGAAGCGAGAGAAAATAGTAATGGCGACACATTGGGATTTAGTTTTCTAAAAGACGCGATTAAAGATTCGAAACGAGAAAAATAGTAACGGCTGAACTCCCGGTCACACATGCGCAGAAACATGGATTTCACATGCTTATTCCTTTATTTTATATGATGATTGTTATATTCTTTTTGCTATTGAACCCTTGAAAGGAAGCATAGCCTATCATCCATAATAAAAACGGAAAATCTTCTTCTGATAATATGGAGGCACTCAAAGATCTACACCAAGGGTGGGCAACCTCTAGTTCCCATGCAATGAAAAAGCTGTAGAGCAGGGGTGGGCAACCTTATATTACTATCCGTTAGTCTAAGCTAGGGATGGGCAACTTTTTTTGTAGAGGAAAAATAATAATTTATAGCAGCGGTCGGCAACCTTTTTTTGTAAGGAGCTGTATGAAAAATTTATGGTGGGCCACGGGCCAAAACAAAAACAATTGATAATAGAGTATTTATTTAAAAAAGAGAAGGTATAGATATGTAAGTATACATAGCGTTGAAGAAGGTACAGATATGTAAGTATACATAGCGTTGGTATTAGATATAATCAAATAATGTGGCCCGCGGGCCGGAGGTTGCCCACCCCTATTCTACATTAAAGATAGCCAACTCTCATCGAAACCCTTTGAAATTCTTTTTGCTTACAGCGCCCCTATGAGCACGTCTACGAATTACGGTCAATGCAGAAAAGCTACCACTAGGCGATCCTGAGGCGATCTTTACATCGGGCATTTCTTAAGCAAATTTGTTTATAAAGATCGAACATTCCCCTGTGGGTAAGGGGTTAGAATATTCCCACCGTCTAACCCCGCGTGGAATAAAAGGCTCCTAAAGGGGTCACCTCATACCATTTGGTGGTTGTCGCGTCCGTCACTGGGGTCTCACTCGCGGGTCCCTACACGAAACCGGGACTGTTGGCGGTGTCCAAATCCGTCTCTAGGGTCTGCGATGGGATCCCATACGGACACCGGACTGCCCGGCGAGCACGCCCGCCTCGCACCATTTTTCATACCAAACCTTGTATTCGGAGAAAAAAGTCTCAACTAAAACTTCCATATTACTCGTGTGAAAAAAAAGATCGAACATTAAACAATTATTGCTTTTATTATATTAGTAATTCACGAATACAAAATTTATTGTTTAATTACTGTATATATAAGAATATTAATTATTACTGAATTATTATTTAATACTGAATAAATTACTAAAACAATATATTTTGATAAACAATCAAGTTCATAAGATTTTTAATTAACATTTTTACAATACAGATGATATATTTTATATTCAATATAATGAATTACAATGCTAGATTGCTACAAAAACTTTTCCATCTTAGTTTTTTACATTCATAACTCTGCAAATACATTAAACCTGGATGCTGCAACCACACACGTTGTCTAAATAAAAAAAAAGAAATTAATTAACTACTAATATACATGAAAAATATTTTGTTATTTTATAATGCTAATTATTTAAAAAACTTCAAAATCAAAATATGAATACAGCGCATTAATCACAATCTAATTATAGGCTTAATTTCAATTTTTATGATTAGGCCTAACTCTAATTTTAATATTGATAAAGCTAAAACAACTAACTTACTTTTTTATATCTTTTGGAAATTGGAAAAGTGATTTCTCATTTTTAATCTTTGTTGAATCACAGCCTTCCACAGCACATTTGCGAATTTCCGACATTATTATCAACAGTCAATCTTGCACATGTTCTAGTTAGTTCTGCAGCACACTCATAGACATCTCTTCTATATCTATATACCTTGGCACCTCTTAATCTGTGCTCATAGAGGCGCTCTTGTATTAAAATTTCATAGGTTTTCTGGGGCTGTGGTTCGATATTCCACGTACTGCACTAACTAAACGGGTGTGTTCCAAACCTCAACAAACTAATCAGTGATGAGTAAAAAAATCTCAGCAAATCGTTCCAAAGCTCAACAAGCCAATCAGTGTTGAGCTCATCAAACGGTCATCACTGTAATCGCCTTTGAAAGGTGGTAGACTGTTGATACCGTTTTACACCGTTTATGCAACGTCGCGAATCTAATTTTAATATTGATAAAGCTAAAACAACTAACTTACTTTTTTATATCTTTTGGAAAGTGGAAAAGTGATTTCTCATTTTTAATCTTTGTTGAATCCCAGCCTTCCACATATATAATCAAAAATAAAAATAAAAAATAAAAAATTGTTGTTAATCGAAAATTTAATATTTTATTTTAAAAAGAAAATTTTCTAATGAAATATTAAGAACATTTTTCATCTTTTTTAATTATATTTTTCATTAATTTATAACGAAAAATCAAATTTTTAAAAGCAAATTAAAAAAAGTAATCTTTTATGTAGCTTAGCCATTTAAAAATAGTTTAAAACTTTTCTTTATGTGCTTGAATGAGGGAAAAAAAAAGAAAAAGCAAATTAAAAAAAGTAATCTTTTATGTAGCTTAGCCATTTAAAAATAGTTTAAATCTTTTCTTTATGTGCTTGAATGAGGGGAAAAAAAAAAATATTGTAACGATTACCTGACTTGTAAAGTATTGTATTTTAAGCTTCTGTTTGTAGATGAAAGAGCTAAAGTCGACAATATAACATAAATCTGGAGATTGTTACCTTACTTTAAGCTCTTTATGTCACATGATTCTTCAGCTTACGCCAGAAGATATCTTCCCATTTCAAAGAAACTGCATCGATATCATCTCCCGCATATTCGAAACCGCATTCTAAACTACTAGTAAATTCTTATTTATTTATTTAATTTATTACTAATTACACCTTTAACAGAAATTTAAAGGTTAATTAGGGATAAAAGCAATCAAACATGGATACAAAAAGTCGTACATTTATGAGATTCGGACAATCCAGCACGGAACACAGAAAAGAGATGTATAGAATTGCAATACTAGGTGCCGAAAATGTTGGAAAGACTGGTGAGTCATGTAACAATAGCTCTTTTTTGTTATTCTTTACCACAATAGGAAATTTAACAGTGCCAGTTTAAGCTGGTAGCTAACTTAGAATATTTCTTTCCCCAATCTAGCATATAGAGTAGCGTAAAAACTTCAAATAAAGTCATTCTAATAAGTAAATTTATTCTGTTATATAAACGCAATAATATAAATTAAAAATAATTTTATATAAAAATTGTATTTCGTGCTAATTTTTTATTATTATTTTCTTCGATATTATAAGTCTTTTCTTTAACAGAACTCATATTATTTAGGAAACCTATAAAGTTAACGATTTTTGTAGGTTTCTCTCTTTTTTTTTAAGATGCTAACAAATGCGAATTCTTAAAATCATCGAAAGTATTTATTTGTTTTAATATTTTATAAATAAATTTAACTTATAAATTTGATAATTAAAAAATATATAATTAACCTAAAGGAAGATTAATAGCATTTACAATAGTACAGTAGTAGGTTATCTATACAGTACAGTAGTAGAAAAAATATTATCAATCAATAATAATCCCCTGTGTGCTTTTATGTAGATACTTTATAGATTATATACAGTATATAAAGATAAAAGAACATTAACAAAGCATTAACAGTATTATATGAATAGTAACAATTCATTGATGATAATTAATTAATTTTATATCATTAGTTTTAGAAATATTTCCATTATATAAGTGTGTTTTTGTGATTAATAGTTTTTCTACTTAATTAGCAGTAACTGATTAATCAAGTATAATCAGAAAAGAAAAATCATCCAATTTTATGTATTTTAATAATTCATAAAATTGGATAATTCACAAATTATATACAGTATTTATTTATTATTAGTAGTTTGAATTTCTATATTATTAGCAGCTTGAGAAACTGTAAGAATTAAATCAGATTCTGTTGAAAATTATTTATTGTATTATAGAAATTCGTGTGTTTGTTATAATATAGACAAATTTGCATGTTAAACAAAATAAATTGCATATTAAAATACAGTAACACTTCGATTAACGCTGCTCCGTTTAACGCGGTTATTTTCCGAATTATACATTTTTACTGATTCACTGTGACCTGGTTTTTCAAACCGTTATTCTTACATAAATCCGAAATCGCAGGAATTTGTTGCATTGATATTCCTATGCCGTCTCCACAGATTTCTATATACATAGATGGCCTGGGCGCTTTCCTTCGGCGTTTGGTGACGTCATGTTTTGCGACGCACATTTCTACGCTGTGCAAAAATATTTGCGGCGTTAACGCTTGCACTTGGTGTAAACCGCCCTTAAATCTACACTTCTTACGGATGATCCTGTTAAAGTGCACAATAGATAACTGGTTGGTTGCAGTGCTATGGCTATTTAAAACCCTCTTTTCCTACAATTATCATCATCATACAGTGCTTTTAGTATTTAAAGAATAATTTTGTAATTGTGGAAAAAATTTGTTTTTTTATCAAAAATAAAAATAAATTTTTTTGCAATGGAAAAAATTTCTTTTTCAAAATTTGTCTCAGTGAATTATGCATTATGCTTTTAATTAAACTCAATATTTAATAATAATTTTTAATAATTGATGTTTTGATAGGAAATGTTCAATATTTTACCTTCAATAATGTTAGAAAAATGGCCAACAAGTAATCTTAATGATAATATGAGATTTTATTTTATCAATATTGTTTATGGAAAAGTGCCAAATAATTGATGCTTCAAGATTATAAATAGTCAGATTAATGATATTCAACTGTATAATATTCATTGTGTATAGAAGTAGTATAGCTATTCTAAATAAAATATAAAAATCATTCTTACCATATGGATCTTTTGCAAGAGTTGTTTTTGGTGCTACTAATGGTTCTGATATTCCTTTTTCATTAACAGCTCGTACTCGAAATTTGTATTCTTTCTTAGCTATAAGATCTGTGCAATCAAATTTAGTTGTTTCAGATTTTCCAACTTCAACCCATCCTCCTCTTGCACCTAAATCCTGTCGCTCAATTATATAATGTAATAAAGGCACTCCTCCATCATCTTTTGGTGGATTCCAGCTCAGTTTGCAACGATCTTTGTAAACATCAAAAACTTCAAGTGGTCCTTCTGGTGGTTTAGGTACATCTAAATAGAAATTATAAAATAAATAGAATTTAAGTTTTATTTTATTGAACAAATTTTTATATTAAACATTTTAGATCTCAACTTGCCTTGAATAAAGCTAAAAGCACTTTTATAACATTTATATTAAATTTTATTGAAATTTATTTACTGCTATAGTGTTAGAAGTTTCTTTATTTATGATTTAATATACATAGCAGAGGATTCTTATATATAGTTTGGATTACTTTAGATCTTTTTATTACCTAAAATTTTTATTTGAAGTTTGCACTTTGCTTCTCCTTGAGCATTACTTAGACAAAATTCATATTCTCCACTTGATGATCTTGCAGGTTTTCTGAGTGTAAGCATAACTTTATCAGGTTTCACAATTAATTCACAATCTTTATTAGTCAGAGCTTTATCATTACGTAGAAGTTTAGAAACTACATTGGATGTTCTTGTGCCCGTAACTAAAAATAATATATTTTATTTCTATTAAAATAAATTTATAAAAATATTTATTATTTAAATTAATCCAAGTGATATTTACCTAAGTATGGGATTTCAATGAGCAATGGTTGACCAGCATCTCCAACATAATCAAATTTATCAAGTTTAATAATAGGTGTTCTTTCAGCTAAAAATTAAATAAATTTTAATTAATTATAGAAAATATTAACAAGTTTATAATTAATTTATAAACAAATTATGAAATTAATATATATATTATGGAATAATTAAACAAAACTTTGATAATTTTATTACTGGTAATTAAAAGATAGAATAAAAAGAATTAAAAATAACACTATATTGTTTGGTAATTATTTACAAAAAAGTTTAAATTTTAATTTTAGTAAAATCTTATTTATAAATAAAATGATTAATTTAGGATGATTATTCAACTTAATAATTACAAAGATTATTTTAAAATTATTTATAGATATAGAAAGATATCTTTTACTGATTAAAAAAAATCTATAAAAATATACAAAATGACAAAACTTTTAACACAACTGTTTTGCAAAACAGTTTACAATGACCAATAAAATATAAAATTTAAAAAGTGTTTTTAGAATATGAACCCATCTTCAGTTTCTTTGCATAATGAACAATAAAATATGATTGTACAATATTAAAACTACACTACAATATATACAATCAGGGCCAGCACTACCATTTAGGCAAACTAGGCAACTGCCTAGGGCACAAGCTGGGAAGGGACACCAAACTTCAAGCTATGCTTTATTCCTACTTTACTAAAATATCAAAATTAAATAGTGATATATGATTTAGGTATCAAGTCTTTTTCCTTATTCCTTACATATTACACTATTTTATTATTTAACTCTTGATTCTTTTTGTTCCTTACCAAAATGATTTGAACTTACTGCTATTTAAAATTCAGTTAAGATAAATATTTTAAAACGTTAACTTTTTAAAATATTAAATTTTGGCATTTTATAACGTTTTTGAAAATGAATTATAATAGAGAATTTTTGAGTTAATTAAAAAAGAAAAAAAGCTCTGTTTTCAGAAGGATTGCAAAAATCATGAAAATGTTTTGTCTAATAATGATGATAAAGATATTGATGCTGAGAATTTCTGCAGTGAACTTCAAGCAATGGCTTGAAGACTCCCAAAATCTATGCATCACAAAAAGTACAGTACTATTCTTTATAATGCACAAAATACAACTTGCTTAATATTCTAAAAATAGTTCAAAATAGCTCTTTAGCAAGCACAAAAACTTTATTTTGGTAAAACGTTTTCAAACCAAGATCGGTTCCTCATCAGTGCCATTCACTTTACAAGATTTATTGTACAATTTAATTTACAAGATCTTTATAGTACAGCAAAAGCTTGTCGATTGCATACCCAACGTTTTTGTTGCAATAAGAATTCTCCTGACACTTCCAATTTCAGTAGCAAGTGGAGAACATAATTTCTCAAAGTTAACACTTGTTAAAACATATTTGCACTCAACAAGGTCCTAAAACAGGTTAACAGATTTGGCAACAATTTCAATTGAACACAAGCTAGCTTCTACACTGGATTTAAAGGAACTGGTAGAAAATTTTGCAAAATTGAAGGCAAGAAAATTAAAATTTGATTTTCATATATTACACATATTGTAAATCACTCTATATATTATTAATAAAGCATGCCAAAATAATTTTTATTTTTTATATTTAAATTTTCATTAAAATAAAATATCCAATTTATGAGGCGCACTTATAAACTTTACCTAGGACACAAAATAACCTGGCACCGGCACTGTATACAATCTAGAAAATATATAGACACATATAGCATTGGTACTGTATATATTTTATTGATCATTGTAAGCTGTTTTGTATTAGTGTTAAAAGAAAACCAAATTTTATATTTACTATAAAACACTTTTATTCAGATGAATTTAATGATAAATTTAAAATACAGTGGGTGATTGGTTAACAAACTGTTTGGATAACAAACACTTTCTGAAAGATTTTTATTTTGGATAACAACACTTCACAGAACAAACTGTGGGACCCGTGGACTGATGGAATGACAGGTCGGCCGGATGGCCGCATGGTAAAGCTGTGGATTACCATCCTGGAGGATAGTGGCCCACTCCTCCAATTTTTCAGGAAGGGTCCGGGCCCAGCCCGTTGAACTTCATCCTTCAATGATCCAGTTGACCCAGTAATGGGTCAACTGGACCATTGTAATGACTTCACAGAACAAACTGTGGGACCCATGGACTGATGGAATGACAGGTCGGCCGGATGGCAGCATGGTAAAGCTGTGGATTACCATCCTGGAGGATATTGGCCCACTCCTCCAATTTTTCAGGAAGGGTCCGGGCCCAGCCCGTTGAACTTCATCCTTCAATGATCCAGTTGACCCAGTAATGGGTGTTGGCCAGCCTGTGATGAGATCTATAAGTAGCTGCTGCCAGATAAAAATATCTCACAAGGATATGGTGGCTTAACTAACCTAACGGAATGACAGGCTTAGGTCTTATGCGTTTGTGGAGATATGGGTAAGGATGGGAAAACAGTAGTTTTTCCCGATTAAAATGAAAGTTGAACCATCTTCACGCTTAAACACATCTTCCATAACCAGGAATGTTTTTGAAAAATGAAGAATGCAAACACAGGAATTCTCAGTGGCTGTGAAACCTTCATTTTTCTTTTCCATTTTGCGCTCAAAATTTTATCATTTGGAAATTTAAATGTTGATAAGACAAGATCACCTTTATAATTAGTCCTGCAGCCTGGAACTGAACACTTCCTAGGCATGCTATCCTGAAATATTTACGATATTGTTAGTAAATATGGAATTAATGTGTGCCAAAATTCTAATTGAATCAGTAAATTAAAGATGAATAATTTTAATTTTCTAAAGAAAATATGAAATCGATCATATGAAAACTTATCAATGCTTTAATGTTAAATTAGTTCAATTAGAAAAGACTATATTATCGATAGCTGAAAGCCGTACTAATAAAACATCAAATATCTCGAAAAGGGAACCGCGGGGATCCCCCTATTTATTATACTCTTTAAATCTAGCCAATCACCATCGTGTACACAAAACATCACGACATGTCGCATTTCCAAAACGCGTCGCTCGCCTTCTTACTGCCCAGTAGTAAGTAGGAGATGCAATGCGACCCATCTTGGCAATGCGACGCGTCGTGATACTTTGTGTACTCGATGGTGATTGGCTAGCTTTAAAGGGTTATAACTCGAAAACGGTGCAATTTAGACCATATGTTCATTCAACATTTTTTATTTATTTTCATAAGTAGAACCTGCCCTGAAAGTTTGTTGGTGGACTTTAGGAACACCCTGTATATATACAGTATATGATAATTGATAATTAATATGTATATATAATAAATAAGCAATGTATAAATAATAAAAAATAAATAATCATGCTAATATTTTAAATAAATTATTTTCCCATTAATTAAATATCTCTCCATATAAATAGTTAAAAGAAGAAGAATTGAATATATCTGGCAACACTTTAACTTATTCACTCCTAATTTATTTGACAACTCTGAAAATTTCTTTGGGAAAAGAATTCAAAAAATAATTCTGAGAAAGAAGAAAGAGGAAGTTAGCAGCAGTAGTGATGATTTTGAATTTAGTATATTCTTTTTATATTAACAAGTGAAGAATATATACAGGGTGTACCAAAATGAACGCAACAGCAGCGAAAAAGTTGAAGTCCGGTGTAAGTTGGTATGAAATAAGAATTCAGAAAAAATATCGTACGTTATTGTTTACACAGAATGAATACTCCAAACAAGAAAAAGTGTAGGATTGTTTACACGGAATGAATACTCCAAACAAGAAAAAGTGTAGAAAATATATAAAAAAAAAGTTAGAAACGAAAAATAAAAAAAATAAAATAAAGTTAGAAACGGAATAAAATAAATAAAAAAAATAAAATAAAAAAAAAGTTAAAAATGGAATATAAACCAATGATGATAAACCAAGGTAAGATGCATCGACAGCTGCCGCCATGTTATTTCAGTTGCGCGACGCGTTTCATGTTATCACGTGATCAACACGATGACCCATCGCTTTATTCAAATTAGACGAAGTCAACATGCACTACTTCGAACATTATCAAGTAGCGAATGCGTTTTTACTTATTTCATTTTCCAATATTAACTATCCAATCCAATATTAGTTTGTCAAATATCTTTTATATAAAAATGTCGAATAACATGTAATTATTATTTTACTTCTTTCAACGAAAGAAAAGCTGCCTGTTATGATACGTATTTAAAAAAAATTTT
>AYEL01088902.1:0-39878 GCA_000484575.1 Olivierus martensii | reverse complement strand
CAAAATATTTTTATCAGGAATTTCGCTATATTTTGATAAATTAGAATGAAAACACCTTAGAGTTATCCTTAACGTTTTATGGACTTAAATGGTAAAAAAATAATTTTTCAAAATTTTTAACGTTAGTTCACAACTATCATTTTTAAGTCAACAATTTTGCAGTTCTGACCTGTTTTTTCTTTGATTCTTCAAATATGTTTGAAATAATGCCAATTAATGCAATTCTAATTGCTCCGAAAAGTACTAACGATAAGATTTTGTAATTATTAATTCAACTGAAAATGGATTAAAAAAATTTTAAATAAAAACTGAATTGTGTTTCAGTATAAGCCTAGTATAATAATTCCGTTTGAAAAATTAAGCAAATAAATTATTTGATGGGATCTGAGCACAGATCATACAAATGCTGAAAAAAACTTTATTTATTAAAATTTCTGGATCGTAGCAGATATATTATGGTGTTTTCATTTTGGTGGGAGGGCTGCAGCCCTGCAGCCCTTATGGGCGAGCCGCCACTGGATCTGTGATACATTTTTTTATTTCGATTAGAAATAAATAAATAGATAAGAATTCAATGGATAGCCAGGAGAAAGATCTGAGGTGAATGTAATCAAAGAAAGTAAACCAAATAATATTCAGTTATATATATATATGTGGGATTCTTCGAATAAATGATAAATCATATGAGAATATTTCTTATTATTGCTTACTTGACAAGAAAAGGTTTCTTATATTATCAAGAACTGTGTTTAAAAACTATCAAAACAAAAATAATGTAATTTTTCATATTTTTTACTATTGTAAGAGGACGATTACATTCACAGAAAAAAATCGTTTCAATAAATAGACCAAGTAATAAAGCAAATTGCACTTTCTGAGATTTTGTTTATAAATTTCGTTCTTTTATAAATTATTGTAAATATATCTCTGATAACAAATATAAAAGCGATTGATCGGAAAATCGAAAGTGATGTCCTTTTTATATATCATGAATATTTTAAGTTCTTTGAAGATTATTGAAACTTCAGTATTATAAAAAAAAAATTAAATTTTTTTTTTTTTCAAATATTTCCAATGAATTAGGTGACACGATTTAAAAATGAGATTAGAAAATCTTTTTTTGCCTGAAGCTGTTTTAACTCTCATATTCAGAACTAGCATGTTTGATCTCTTTTATATCAATTGATTGATCCAATTTTATACTTTCTATTATGGTTGCTGCTCTATGATATTGTTAAAATAAAATTTACTATTTTATGAAAGATTTTTCTAGAGTTTATATCACAATAAAAATATGTATTTGTTTGAGATTTTGTAATTTTTATTACTATTTTTGTATCTTATATTTTTTCGAAAAATAAAAAAAAAATATGAAAGTATCTTATTACATATTTTTATTATGCTATCAAACTAAAAATTAAAAAACTTTCAAACTTTTTTAATTTTTAGTTTATAGCAATTCGCTAGAACTATAGATTACTTTTATAGTTGTCTTTTTCTCGATATTTTCACATTTTAAAAATCTTCGAAATATTTAAATATGTTTTAAAGATTGAGAATATCATCAAGAGTTTGCAAGTGGTTGTTGAGTATCTATAGAAGTTCCTTTTGAATATTTTTGGTTCTCAAATCTGATCATTAATAATATCTTGAAGTAGTTTCGTTTGATAGCAAAACTAAATATGATCTGCAGATGAAAAAAATCTATAAATTTGAAAATAAACATGAATGGGAATTTTAGAGTTAGGAATCACTCCATTTAAACTGTATCAAGATAATAATAAGAGAACTTGCAATAACATGATTTGATAACAGAATTATCAGTAGAAATGTTAATTTTCACCGATAATTCTCAAAAGTTATTATTGTAAGTTAATTTCTATAATGATTATAATATTAAAATCTTTAATTGTTGTAATTTAGAGACTCAGAAATCACCTTTTAGATAACTTCTGGTTCAGAATATGGAAAATTTAATCCTAATTTTGACATGGTTGAAGATAAATTAGTAATATCAAGAGAGGAAGAGATCTGTGCTTAATTTAAAGTATTCCTTATTAATGTAGATAAACACAATAGTAGATGAATATATTTTCTTCCGTTGTTACCTATTTTAAAATGAATAATAATAAACCAGTGTAATCGTAAATTTGAATTTTATAATCCTGTGCAAACTTTCAATCCAATAAACTAAATAATTTAAGATATTTCACAAATTCTCAAAGTAAACTATCCGCTTGTTCTAATGAGTTCTAATCTCTTTAGAAAAGAATTTCATTCTCATTTGAACAATCCATTGAAAAAGAATTAAAAGAATTGGTATTGTTTAAACCTTAGCAATTCATGAAGAAATTGAAATTTCAAAACTGCTGCACTGAGAAAGTTTTATTGAATTAGATATACAAGTATGAATAGTTTTTAAGGAATTGAATGGAATTGACAAAGGTAAAATTTGGAAGAGATTTTTTTCATAAAAAAGTTAATATGCTCTTTTTTTAGAATCTAATATTAAAAGTTTATTTATCCCTTTCAATGAAGAGAGATTTATTTTAATGAATGATTTATTTTTCGAGTTTTATATTTCTGTCAATCCATTATCCGAATTTCTTCTTTCCAAAAGAATTGTATTTACATTAAAATTTTGATGAATGATATCGATAAACAGTTTTGTAAAGCATCTTGTTTCAGTAATGGATATAATGAACTGTAAGTACTATAATGAAAATCTATTCTGTAAGTTTGTATTATATCATTTTAGTTATACTATACTTAAAATTAGATATCGGAATCTATAAAAATTTTTTAAAATGTTATTTTATTTCACAATTTGAATTTTAAGTTAAATATCTAATTTCTTAGCCTCTTTGTATATTTGAGTTTGTTTTTCTTTTATTGTTGGAAATTAGATTGATGGAGTATTCCAAAAAATTTCACAATTTGAATTTTAAGTTAAATATCTAATTTCTTAGCCTCTTTGTATATTTGATTTTGTTTTTTTATTGTTGGAAATTAGATTGATGGAGTATTCCAAAGAAGATATTAACTTATATCAGTTATAACTGACAATATTTATTTATCTTAATTCTTGTTATGGGCTGTAAATAGGGCTAATCTTATTCTAAAGAACATAAAAAATAATAATAATGACAATGGGTATATAATGCATCATGAAATGATATAATTTAAAATAAACATCTTAGGGGCTGTAAATAGGGCTAATCTTATTCTAAAGAACATAAAAAATAATAATAATGACAATGAGAATATAATGCATCATGAAATGATATAATTTACAATAAACATCTTAAAAAATAATTGATATACAACTTCGAAAAGTAATTAGGTTCTCATAAATATTTCCTTATCAATCAAATGTTTTTCATTGACTTACTTAACAAAATGACGATATTTTGCTTCAAATATATAGCATAAAATTAGAATATTTAATTAAATATTTTGTTTTACTATAGGATAATAATAACCATTGAAAAATAGATAAATTTTACCTATATTTGTTTTCATCAATACAAAATATAAATTGAACTGTTTCAAAGCACTTATATAGATTATAATCAGGAAAATGCAGTGATTCCAATGCTAATGTTATGCTATAGTTTGATATAGAAATATATGATATACCTAAATTTCAACAGGAAATAAAATAAGCTCATATTTTTTATGCCGTGAAAGAGATTTGATTTCAAACTATAGATATTTATAAATTTTATAATTTAAGTAGACATGGAAGATTGAATTAAAGGAAATATTCGAAACGAAAACATAATAAGAATCCATAATAACCTATAACATTATTTAAAAACTAGATAATATCCAGTTAAGAAATATCTTAAATATCCATATGTAATTGAATTTCTGTATATACGCAATTAAATTTGATAATTACTAATTAAAAACCTTCATTATATCCATTAATATTATTCTCTTCATAACAAGGGATTTATTTTCATTGTGTGAGAATATTAAGTTTTAATATCCTCACACAATGAAAAATATGGAGACAAACGAAACTCTTTCGTTATTTATTTGTATAAAATAAATAAATTAATGAAAGTATGATTAACAATTATTCAAGCATCTTAATTTACCTAGCAGGTTTATATACTTTATATATCTGTAAGGCTAACAGCGAATCTTCATCGAATTTACAGCAAATTAATTAACAAGCTTATTGTTTATCTTTAATTGTATGGTTTTGTTAAGAATTCAAAGTATATATATAATTCTAATATCCTTATATCTAAATTTGTTTCGTTCAATCAAACCTCAATTCACCAAACAACACATCCATTAGATAAATGATACACATGAATTGCTTTCATATCTTTTATACTGGAAAATGTAGAATCTTAAAAATTAATCAGAGTTGATAAATGCTTTTAGTATTTTAATAGACTATTTAATGCTTCTGATATTAAATATTTAAAAAATAAAATAAATCCGGAGTACAATTCTATAAAAAATGTATGAGTATCAGTTATATGTATACAAACCAATGGCATAAGTTTTTAAACTTACTAGTAATTTATTCAAGTAAAAAATATGATACTATAGTCTATATCTTGCATAAATTTAATTTTTTACAATTTGAGTTAAATCTTGTAAAAAATCCAATATTATAATTTGTAAATTAACATATGTGTAAAAATATTTGCTGATAACCGATTATTTAAATGAAATGTCGAACTGTAATCAATGATTTATTACGAAGAATATAATAAGTTTAACGATATTTATTTTGGTTAGTATTGTTATCAGTGGCGAATTTTAGTGTAAAAATAATATTTGCTAGAAAATCACTATATTTGAGTGTTTAAGTAGTTAAAGCCTAACACTTCACAAACATTATAAATAAAACAAACTTTTTTCTCCTATTTTTATTTCACCGGTTTCAATTTAAGGAAAATTACTTTTCTTTATGGACAATTGTTGAAGTGATCAACAAACACAAGAATTAATAATTGTGGAAATTGGCTTATGACCTTTACTTATTGAAGAAGCATTCGATCGTGTGATCAAACACTCAAAGTAGTTGATATGTTAGACAGACTCAGTTGATAGAGTGCTATTTCAATTGCTTTTAACCATATTTAAGAATTTAAGGAATTTAAGAGGTATAATATAGAAGGACATTCTATCGAATTTATGCTTCCTAAATCACTCTTCTAAGTTTTTTACTGATTATCTGTCCTATGTTTAGAAATTACATTTTAATTACATTTAATTTTTCTAATCTATTCAATTTTTAAATTCTCATTCAAAATAGTTTTTAAATTTCTTGAAATGGTACTTGCTGATTAATGAATACGAATTTATTTATTGAAAACTTTAAACAAATTGACTTTTTATGAATCATAGACTTTGGAAATGAATTATTATGTAGCTATGTTTTAGATAGATACTGTAAGTAATCTGAACGTCATCTTGCCAAATTTTTGCAAAGAAATCCTTTCACAAAGTGTGTATCTATTTATGAGCTTTACAAAAGAATGAATAAACTTTCTTACAAAAATTTGGCATAGGTGTCTTCCGAATTACTTTATCACTGTCTTGAAAAAATCAACTTATCAACTTTTGGCAGCAACTCGACGATATAATGATATTGACAAGAAACTGTGTAGAGTTCATAATTCTTAATGTTCTATGAAAGAGTAAGGTCTCTCTTAATGTCTTTCAACTATTGTTGGATTTAGAAATATTATAAAAGTTTGTATCTGCAGTAAGTTAGTATAGACTTAATCATATATATCTTAGAGTAACTTTTTTCTCGCTTTTAAATTTTTCAGGTGTTTGGTCTTTAAACTTTTTTAGTTTGTGTAAATTATATTATTTTTTCAATAGTTATAAAGTATTACTAAATTATGATTTCGTAAATTATCAGAACGTGTCTTAAAAGGATAATATTTGAAGTTTAATTTAATAATTCATACAGAATTTATTAATAAAAAGTTGCTCTACAAAAAAATAATTATGTTAGCTTCTGTCTACTACAATCAGAATAAAATATCAAATCACTGAACTTTACTTTGAAAGAATCTTTTCTCAAACTAAGGATTGTCAATCTCAGATAACTCCTATTGACTAGATGGAGACGTAACAAGAGAGAAAATAACTGCTGCAGCATAAAAGTTCCTCTTCTGGAAGTAGTTAAACTTAATCATAATAAACGATCAAAGAAACCAATGGATTATTCAATTTAAAATTATACGCCATACAATTTTTGAATGAAAATTTAATACAATATAAATTTACTTTATTTGAAACATTAAATAATAAATATTAATTAAAATTCTAGACTGGAATAAATTATATTTAAACAAATAGGAATTTTAAAAGTATATTGATTAAACGTTACTAAATTTATTACAATGGAAATATAATACATAGAATTTTTCATAAATAAAAAATTTATCATCAGTTTTTTGTAAACACTTCAATAAATATAAGATAAAATTATTATTTTTTGCAATACTAAACAGAAACCATTGCTGGTTTCTATTTAAAATATACGCGTACGATGATAAAATATCAGTATGTGTTCATGGAAAATCAGTATTTCTACAGCAATTGAAAGTTCGATTAAAGTAAGAATGTCTGTAATAAATCAGATTACAACAAAGAAAAACATGTTCAGAATAAATAAATGAGATAAAAGTTTGTTGCCACATTAACTGTTATTGCAATTCCTCTTACTGCTCTGTTAGACAATTTGATCAAGTGATGTAATGATTCAGTGTTTTAAAATAATATTGAGATATTTATTGTACTATTAAAATGGTGGCGCATTTTAAATTATAATAAATTATAATTTTGATTGAAGATTCAAACTAATAGTGCATGTTTATTTTTACGTTAAATTTATGCTTTTTTTTCTATAATTAGCCATGTTCTCTCTCGTTTGAAATGATTAAATTTTCAACTTTTATCGGAAAGTTAATATTGGTTTTATTAATATAATTATTTAATGTAAGGTAAACCGGGAAAAAGAGTAAATCGTGTTAAGTTAAATATGAATCATCATTTAAACAAAACGTCTACATCACCAGCATTAATCTGCATTACTGAGACCGCTACGTTCTTTCAAACGAACTCTCGAGTTAATCAACTAGCACTGTTTGTAGTCAATGTAATAAATTCACGAAACTGTGAGAAAAGGCTTCAAATATTCGGTAGAAATTCGGTTAATATAATATTTTCTATACTGAATTATTTATTAATGAAATGATGATGATGTATCATTTGTAAGAACCATCGTTTATTAATAATTATTAATTTGTAAATGGAATTTCGTTCATTTATTTAACAAATTTTATGACAGAATAATATCAAGTATATTAAATACTGAAGATTCATTTGAATTACAAGAAAATTTATTGTTAATTTTTAAAATATTTGAAAGGTGAAAGCATTGTTAACATATGCGCTACTCAGATAATTAAATATTGATGGCTATTATGTGATATGTCATTAAAAATATGAAAAAATTGTTATAAAAAATTCTTTACTTATGTATTAAACATTTAATGTAAGTAAAATTAGCAATTTTAAAAAATTCCTCCAAATTTATGTTTAATTTTAGTTAAATTCAACTTAGAAATATTTGTGAAAATATAATTTCTGAATTTTTAATAGTTTAAACTCGAATTTCAAACAAAATAAGCTATAAGTTTTAAAATCGTGTAAAATCGTTTATTCTAATTCTTTTGAACATTTAATCTTATAGTTCCATATTACTATATGGAACTATAAGATTAAAAAAGTCAGGAAATAATAAATAAGTTCACTTTGCATTTTATCTGATTTTCACGTTCTTTTTTTAATCAAAAAATAATACACCATAGAGTTTGTTGTTATTATTATTAATCCTTAACAATTATGTTCAACTGAAAGAAGCAAGAAAAGTATTAGGCAACAAATGATTAGAAATGCTACCGAAGAAACATAAAGATAAGAAGTTCGAAAGGCTATGTCAAAATTTTTCCATACGTCTGAATAATGGCTGTAGCATCATTTCTTGGTAGAAAAAAAGGCTACTCATAGCTACTATTCAGCCAAGAGCAAAACCAGTAAAAAGAATCAATCATGTGAAAAATCTGTAAAGTGTCTTACACTAATCCGAAATATCAATGCCTTTTGGGAAGGGCTCTGACCTCAAAAGAAATATGATTGAATTACAGACATGAGTCGATCCTCCCAGAAATATAGTTCATTGCAAACATGAAAAATACATAAGATTCATTTCTGAATTATATGTTCAAAGTTCATAATTAATTTTATCTTTTTAACTTTCATTTTTCAATCATGAATAAAAAAGGGAATAAAATATGTCAGTGACGAATAAAAAAGGAAAAACTCATTTAAAAATGAGTTTTTAAGTTTTTTTTTATTCGTGACTGACATATATATCAAATATAAAACGCTTTTTAATTTTTCAATACGGTATTTCCATTTTAGGTGCTAGTTTCATCATTTTTGCTTATAATCATTAAAATAAGAATATTTTTCCTCCCATAAAATGGCTTTAATTAGATCGTCAACATTGATTCAATTCAATCTCCATTCAATTCATTCACCTCCCATAAATTTTTTTACTTAAAGCTATTGCAATATTTATATATATATATACAGAAGATATACTGTATAGCATACTGAATCTTTAGTAAAAGTGTTATGGATGATATCATGAATACATAGCTTATTTTTTATCCTCGAAATCATCATCTAAATATCATATTTTTCTAGTGCAAATAGGTAAATGTACTTCGATATGATAGATAATTTTTCAGTTTTTGAATAAAAATAACATTTTCAGTTAGAAATTATATATAAACAATCTTTTCCAAAAAAAAACATTTTAGAATTTCCTCCAAAAAATATTCATAGAATATATATTTTTTTATCACAGTATAAGTTTAAACAATTCTTTATTAAGTTATCTTTGAGTTTTCTATATTTTATCACGGTGTCATGTCAATAGCAAAATGAATTGAAATTTGTTATAAAGCATCTAATATAATTTATTCTTCATGTGAATAGTAAAGACGGTGGCAGAACATTTCTGTTATATTTTAGAAGAAAAAATGATAATCAAAAGAATATATAAGTTGAGGACTGGTGAATTATATTGTCAAAACAGTATTATTTTACTATTACTTCATAAAAAAAATATATAAAAAATTGATTTATTGAAGAAAAAAAATCATAACAAAACCAAGTGATTTTAATACAATTTATGTAAATATTCTATTGCTTAAAAATAATAAATAAATCAGGTTCTACTATTTACCAAAGTGTACATAATCTTTATGATTAAATAAGAAGATACTTTTTGTAACAGGACATTTTTTATTCTATTGATTCTAAAACTGTTTACATCCAGAACCGAATTTTTTATAGAAAGATCCTTAAACTCATATTTGTAGAAATATCTAGATATTTTCAAAGTTTTTTTAATACCCCTCAGGGTACATGACATCAAGATGAGATATATTGATTTCGCTAGTTTTATCATTTCCCTTCGCCAATCAAAGAACTGGTAAAAACGTCTGCTGCCTAGATCCAGTCGAGGAAGGCAAGGATTATAGCTGCGCCAAATAGCCAGAGGCTTTTCTTCGTTGTCAGTAGCTGTGCTGCCTCATAGAATTGTGGACTTACTAACTGTGCCACTGTTGCTGTTCCCCTGACGTCAATGGTTGTGTCTAACAACCGTCAGCAGGGACAAATTTCATCGATTATTGCCATGTCCTCTCACCTCTTTCATTCTGTTAAAAGTCTCATATAAAAACATCGCATATAACAATATATTCATTAATCAATCAAAGACGTTTTTGCGTTAATAGAATTTATTAATCACTTTTATAATTACTTATAAAACAATTTAAGAAAAATAACACAAATTCATTAATGAAATAACATTCAAATGACTTTTATTTAATTACATAAACATTAAATAGCGGTAAAATACTCATATTTGATCAATTTTAGCAAAACTAGTGTTATGATGAAGTTTTTTGGTTTATAAATTGTTTGTATTATCAACACAGGTGATATTTATTTTAGAGCAAACATTAGATCAAATCCGAAAACAAATATTTAGTGTGTTAAAAGGCTTTTTGTTTTATGTAACCATTGGATTTACCGTTTCTATCATTGAGACGATACAAATATAAGTCAGTCTTTTAAATCTTTCTATGGGAAATATTTATTTAGTGATCACATATTGCTTCAAAACAAAGATTATAGAATTGTAAGCACTATAAATTTATTCTTTCCCGATAATAAAATATTTAAGAATCAGTTCAAAAAATATCTTTGATTAAGAATAACTTATTTTTATTAGAAAGTTATAATAATAAATAAATAAGAGCATTTAATTTATTTTAAAATGAATTAAAAGTTTTTCGTGCAATTGAAAATATTCTTAATTTTTTTTCCTGCTACCTCAGGCATTTTATTTTTAATTTACGAAATTTAATAAAAATTTTTATAAGCTAAATGTAAATACGAATTTTAGAAGACAATTTAATATATTAAAACTTATTTTTCAAATAGATGAAATCTCTTCAAACTATATTGTTATTTGATATTTTAAGCTGATATAAAATTATTAATCATTTTTTTCAGTTTATTTTTAAAAGGTATAGTGCATTTGGTGATCTTTGGATTTCTTTTAGTTAGATTGCTAGTTTACAAATCTAGAAGATAGTGAAAAACGCATTATTTTAATAAGAAAGAAAAGAAATAAAATTCACCAGACGTTTTTTCCAAATAATCAAAATATACTGTAACTTCAATAATACTATATTTGACTTTAACAAATCCTGTCTCTCTCTTTCATAGAAGAAAAAAAATTATTGTTAGCGTTAAACATCCAATAAGCTTTTTTCATACATAAATTTTTGATTAATGATATATCTGTTTTTGTTTCTAGATATCTTTTTTTTTGTGTTTTGACAGTAATCATACTTGGATCATTTCTATAAAAAAATAACTGTATGGACCAATAGACAAAAAAAACTTGTGTGGTTTGCAATATTTATCATACAATAAATTGTTACCGTTTGACTATAAATATTTTATAACTCGATTTTGTAAAGTGTTAAGGATGTTATAGTAGAGTGGTATATATCCTAACATATCATATGTAACAGAAAGAATTGAATAAAGAGTATATTGTTCTCATCATATCACAAGAGATAAAACATTATAAATAATATCGGCTCATAGAGAATATACTCTAAAATATACTCTATTAACTTATTTAAACTTGCTCTTTAAACTTATTATAAAAATTCATTAGTTCATAGTTTTTAGAGTAAGCTTTCCAAATTCTTAAGAATAATTTAAAAAATGAGCTGGGATCTTAATGAAAACAATATTTACGCTAATTAGTATAACAACATAAAAAGAGAAAGACTTGATATTTTCGAATATATAAATAATATAAAAAAGAAAAATGAAAAAAGTAGAAGGGGGAAAGGTTTTCTTTATAAGTTATAGCATTTTTATATTCTACAGCAAAATTATAGAATGCTGTATCAGAAACTATTTGTTGTTCTGATGTGTATTGCCCTTTAACAGTAACACGGAACAAATCTAACCAAAATACGTTACCTATTGAACTTTAATAATATACGTACACGGAAAATCAATTAAAAATCAGCAGTAAGCCCAATTTAATAAATTTATCATGCCATTAAGTAGTTTTAAACTATTAATTAACTTTCCTAATACTAACTTTCTCATTTTTTTAAATATACAGTAACTTATGCTATAATGATAACTGTTATCGGAAATACAGAATTTATTAGCAAAATAATGAAAATATCAGTTATTCGTCTATTTTTTTTTTTTTTAAATAATTTTAACATCATTCTGTAAGATTGTTTCCATTTCTAAAACTGAATTGATTTTTCTTTTGTTTAAAATTTATCTTATTCGAAACTACAAAAATGAATTTAGAAGTATTAATTCTTTAAAATATCAATATATAGGAATTAACAAAACTAGTTAGATATTAAATCACAATTTTATGATTAAAAAAATAAATTTATAAATAATACATGAACCAAATTTAAAGAACTAATTATTTAATATAGATTTAATATCATCATTTCCATAATTTTTGCATAATAAACTTATTCTTAGTCTTAAACAAAATAATAATAATGATGTTAATATAAAGTAATAAGCAATAATGCATTTTAATAAACAGTTACTGAACCTGTAATGGTTAGTTAGTAAGAGGATTACTACATTCCATTAATAATTTATTAATTATACCCATGAAATCTTGATGGAACTTATTCGCCACGTGTTCATAGCATCTGATATTCTGAACTTAACCTTTATCGTCATATTGATCGGAATCAATATTGTCTGGCAATTCTTAAATCTTACGAAAAGCATGTAATAAGTTAGTAACAATAGCTCCTATTTAAACAAACTATCGAACAATTCAACAGAATTTTGAATGGTAAATTAGAACTTTTATTTTGATAGTAAATTACCTTTATACAAAACTTTTAATCAAATTAGAATTGGTAATCAATGCACGGTTTAAAATATTTTCTAATTTATTTCAGAATTTTATCAGTTGAATTATCTAAACATTAATGACTTTTAAAATTATGTTTTAAATTTTATATACAAATTTCATAATCGAAATTCAAAATATTTAAAGAAAACTTTAAAATTTGTTATTATTTTTAAAATTTGGAAATAAAGGCATACACCATATAAAAATCATCAAAATAAATTTTCTTTATTATAAATTATTTATTACTTTTAGTATAGCTTACATGCTGGATTATTGGTGCCTAATAAAAAATTAATTCAGTGGATCTACTTAATATAAATCTACAGATTAAATAAATTTTTTAATACAGAATTTGATCAGTGAATATACATCAGTTAAGCTCTAGATGTTGACTATTTACGATATTGAGGCATAGATCATAATATTACTTGAGAAATTATAATTAAAGAGCAACAAAATAGTTTTTTTTTTTATCTCGAATAGTATACTATATCTAGAATAAATTAATGTAATCTACAATAGAAAACTTGTTGATAAAGGATAAATTGAAATTCTTTGCTATGTGTGACCTAAATACAGGTAGATAAGAACTGTTTAATCTGTTAAAACTATTCAATATAAAATATTCAAAATAATACTGATAAATCCTTATTTTAATGAATAAAATTAATTCTTAAAAATCAAGAATGAATATAATTAATTTACATAATTCTTAGATTTAAATTAAACAAAATATAACAAGCAAAGTACAATATATATACTGATTCATTTTTCATAAAAATTAAAATGGATAAAATCTAAACATTAAACATTATAAAATATTATTTTTAAAACTTAATTTTTTAATTAATTCCCAAATTTTAGATCGAATTTTTAGCAAATATTGTTTAGGTTATAACTATTACAGTTTCTTAACTTCAAACAAGTACAAAATCCGTTTTAACATCTGGTAACAGATGTTCATCTATAAATATTTCAAAACTCTTAAAACTCAACTTTATATCAGTATTGTATTGTTTTTTCCCTCAAAAAGATTCATCATCTTTTCTAATGTTTAAAAAATTAAGATAAAAGAGAGTCGTGAGTATGATCTTTGACAACGATATCGTTTATAGTTTTCTTTTTATTTAATTACAAAAAAAAATTATTTGCTATAGTTACTTACTTGTAAATTTTATAAATTTTACATATACCTGATATTAAAAAAATAGTTAAATTAAAATTGAAAAAATAGCATTTATCTTCGTAATCAAAGGAAAACTCATAAAAATAAATAAGCTAATAAAGAAAATTAAATTATTTAATTGGATTTATTATACTGTAGTTAAATGCATTCAAAGATAATTTTGTTTAAAAAAAAATATGTAAAGAAAATAATGAGTTAATAGAAAATAAACTAATTTGTGATATAAAATGCATAGCACACGTTTCGATTTTTAATCGATCTTGTAAAATAAAAAAGTAAAAAATGTAAAAGGTTGTTTAATAGAAAATGGAATTCAACCTGGGATGTCATTCTTAAATAGAGAAAAAATTTCACGAAACAAAGAACACGGAATGCAACGAAAATTTGAAATATTCAAGATACGGTTTTACAATATATCTTCCTTTATGCATGATAATCTGTACAATATCCAGTATTTTATTCTGGTAATGAAGAAAATGATATTACAGATGCAAAAACATAAGACTTTGAAAGAGTAATTTTTACTGTAATGTGTTCTATTTTTAAAGAAATGTTTTTTACACGGATTCATTAAAAATTTTATTGTTACAAATTATGTCAAGAGAACTGAATTATCGTATCTAGCTTTTACCATATTTTTCGAATCCATAAAGGTGAAAGAAGTGTTAAATCAAGAAACTCGCACAAAGTTTGTAGGTTTTTTTAAAAAGATCTAAGATCCTTTAATATAAATGATTTAAATAATATGTGTTAATCATTATTAAATGTTATATTGCTTCAGATATTAATCCATAATCAGAAAACATTCTCAAATCACTTAACGAATACAAATATTTAATAAAAATATATTAATAGCGATTGTGATTAACAAATAATCTATAATGATTAATGTTTTTCAAATAGCGAATGGACATTGATTCACAAAATTTTATTTGAAAGCTACTATTAGAAAACTAACAGTCAAACGAAAAATTTATTTAGACGTAAAGAAGGATTTTGGTTGATAGTTTTAGAAAATTGACATAGGTGAACCTATCCTCAAGATTTTTTAAGAGATGAGAATTGACTTATAGAAAGACAATTCCATGAAAAGTTTAGCTTTAGAAAATTTACTTTTGGGAACTAAAATAACATAGCATTATTGCGAAATAAAATAGATAATTTTTGGTTATAGCAACCAAATAATTGGTTCATTTTAATAGTAATATGAAAGCATTTTGACAACAATTTGCTAAGGAATAAAATACATAGATATATATTGAAATTTTAACAAAAACTCTGGTATTATATATGATTTATTAATATTTTTTTATTTTCAATACAGTATTTAATAACTTTAAAAGCTAATTCTAGCATCAAGAAAAGACATTTGATATTGCAAAACGGATCTATAAGCTAAACTATGTGAAGTTTAAGAAATAATAATTATAGACATGCAAAAAGAAAGTCATAAGTTCTATAAAGTCCAACTATCTGCTGCATGACGAGAAGATATATATTGCATGATAAAAAATTCGAAGACTTAAGAATAGAAATAAGTTTAATCTGTGAAAACTACGAATGTTGCTGAACAGAAATTACCTGAAATAATATATTTTTACACTGTTTTGTCATTCACAATCTCTACAAATTTTCCTTTTATATTACTCAAATGAAAAAACTTTCCATTTAATTTTTATGGATGAACTATCTTCTTCGTTTTTTTATGCACTTTCCAACTGCAGTAATAATTGATCCTATTCCAGAATCTACAAGGAATCGTTCTAATCCTCGAATCGGATGCTCATCCTTAATTTGCAGATTAGCTCAATATCTGACATTTACTTTATTAAAACCATTCGATCTATTATTTACTAATAATTAATCAATTATACTTAATAATCTCTATTAATAATATTAATGTTATGATATTATATTACTATTTTTTCTAAATATAGGAGAAAGGATTGGATATAGGATTGGAAACAATTCTAGATTCTTCAGATAGTAACCTAATAATCTAACATGCAGCATTTACTCAATCGACCATTAGTAGAATATGCATAACAACTTTTTTACTATCATTTCGATATAGTCTATATATATCAAAAATTTATCTCACAATATCCTATTTTCAAAATAAGCTGCAAAATTCTATACTGTATATACACATACATATTGCATAACATATATATTGTCTAATATAAATATTTGTGAAATTTTATTCAACTTACTATATTCATGTGAAAAATTCTCATGTAGTATACAAATATTTGCAATCTATTCCATTTATATAGTATCGTCAGAATCCAAATTTTCGAATTTTACTTTAAATTTGCAATTTTCAAAATACTGTATATCGTTTCATTAAATAAAGTGATTGGCGTTACAAAAATGCATACAAACTATTTATTTTCTATGAAAAACATTAACAAATATAAATTTTAAGACAAATGCTAAAAGTAATAAAATACTCTATTATTCTATGGTATCTTTGCATTTAAAGTGCAAAGATAATATAATAGGAATAATGTCTAATATGTTAGAAAAACGCCATTTTAGATGGGTTAAATTGTGAAAAGGACATTCGGATCAATGCTGAAATATAAGCCTTCTAATAATATAATTCCTTTTAAGATTGGATCAGTAGTTCAAAAGATCATAACAGCGCAAAGCACATATTCCTATAATAATAAACAGGAATATAATATCCAATTGGATAAATGCTTAATTACCGAATAATAATTAAAAGAGAGTGAAAAAGAGATAAATTCAAAGTTATATGAAATGCACTCTAGTGATTTTCATCTGATTCGAATTTCCAGTAGCTTTTATCAAGCAAAAAGTTCCATGTATACATAGAAAGTTTTTTGTGGTCTCTAAATTCTGTGTGTCAATATTTTTCTATTTTGTTATTATTTTTTATTATTGAAATAAATGTCAATAAGTTATCGAGTATCTCTTAAAACAAACTAAAAATTAATATTCTGATTATATTAATTTTTCAACTTTTAAATGTTACTAAATAAAATCTAACGATCATTTTAAATTTTATTCTTACATGTTAGCATTATAATTAATAAATCAAAACGAAAGTTAGTAAAAGAGATTAAAAAACAATCTCTTTTACAGACTAAAACAAATTAAAAACGTTATTTAATCAATTAAAAAATCTATATAATATATAATTCTTTACTTATATAAAAATAATATTGATAATTATGTATTAAATAAATTATTACTTATAATAAACTTATTAATATATTATCAATTATAATTTTACATGTATTATTTCTAACCGATATATATATATATAGTAAGTTGGGGGAAGATGTCATCTATATGCTAATTCAGAATAATTTTAATAGTTGGTAGTATTGCCTTCCTCAATCTTTTCGTGGAGACGTCTTAATGTAACATTTGCAGTAACGTGGCAGTTCAGCGAAAAAAAACTTGAATTTTAACGATTTCTCCAGGTAAGCGACTCATAAAATGCATGTAATATAATTATAAGAATTTCTATTATAAGGTGTTGCTGTTTGTTTTACGATGGGATGTCGGATGTCATGGATAAATACGAATGTAGAGACGAACGCATGATGTATGTAGGGAATCAATCCAGTTGGGCGGCCATCATTGAATTTGACGTCATACTAGTGTCTTAATCTAATGCGTGGGGTGAACGCCAGTAAAATCTTTGGGGTATTATGCCACAAGTGGCATTTTACCCCAAGAAATATTTAAGCATTTAGTTTTCAAGTCATGCAGATATATCCATATTATTTTGACTATTTTCTGTTATACATTATACTAATGCTAACAAGTTTTACTTTAATAACATGTCATAAATTAGTCAAAGAACTGATATAACGTATTAATAACTTAATTTATAACTGGATAATGTTAATTTTGCAATAAATGGCACGCACTTATGTCAGAAAAACAGACCGGGGCAAATGGTCTGCTGAAATTCTCATCCAAGTGTTTGCAGATGTCCGTTCTGGTAAAATGACCCTATGGAACGCTTCAAAACGGTATGAAATACCTTACAGAACTCTACAGCGCCGCATGAAGAAGAATGATGTTGTGAAAAAGGCTCCAGGACCAGGAGGGACACTTGGATTGGCTAATGAACTTAATTAAACTTAATATACTTTTAATTTAAAACGAATTAATTTAATTAGATTAAACGTAATTAAATTTCAGTTACATTTAATTAAGTTAAATTAAGGAATATACTCTTATTCTTATTTGGAAAATGTTATAGATTGATATGGATGTCATCTTCCCCATGGTATTGGAAAAGATGCCAGTTTGAAGACATTTAGAATTACTAATTTTTATTTTATTCAAGTATATATACTGATCATTTGGACTTTTTAAATAAAATATATTGAAATAAACTTCAGAAAAAAATTGTGTATTTTTCTGTTGCAACAAATGTAAAAGTTATTACAGAAAGTTCTTAAGTATGGCATCTTCCCTCGACTTACCTTATATCCAAAATAAATACATCCATATACATATGTGTATTATTTTGGATAAGTATAAATAAATATTAATTTCTGAGAATAAGATTACATTATTTTAAGCCCACAATTATAAAAATAATTTAAAAATTTTCTCTCTCCTTCACTTCGATTTTATGTTGTTTTTTTTAACCATGAAATAATGCAAACTGCATTGATTTACTTTTCTTTAAAATCAATTAATAGTTAACTATATTTTTCTATTAAGATTTGACAAAAATATCTTTTCTCTTCAATATATATTAATCTAAGAAGTACATATTATATATAAGTTTAAAATAGGTATAACATTTATAATAATTTTTATTTCATTTTTAATTCGGAAAAATTCAACACTGAGTGACGTAAATTAAAACTTTACTTGTTAGAGGATTACTTATAGTTACAAAATTTCACTTTTAAATGTGTCCAGTCAATCAATCAAGACTGTGGCACAAAAGGATGATGATAGAAAGTCTTTCGACAACATTTAATTGAATAAAAGAAAAATGTTAAATTTTCTATTGATTTTATAACAACTATTCGATTATAAAATTACAAAAATTTACTTCAATTTTATAAACTATAACAGAAAGAATATATATATTTATTAATCCTATTATAACTTACAGAAAAATTCGATTAATTGATTGATTCCTTATTGCAATAGAGTTAATAAGATAATTAATTTATATGTAGAGAGAATGTATTTGATAATTTTTTTATGGTTCAGTTTCTGTTTTGGTAGTTAATCTCAATATGAGAATTTTTTTGAGGAGGTCAATAATTGAATTCTACTTTTTATGTATTCAGATATTTTATTTTTTAAAGTTTTATTATATTCTAATTAAAACATTTTTTTCTTTTTTAAAATATATGTGCAATGTTTATTTATTGAATTTTTGGAAATATTTAAATTGTTTATTTTCGATTACCAATAAAGGAATATATTTCAGAGATAACTTTATCCATTACTTTAAATAGTGTCAAACAAAAATATAATAAAAGATGAAAATATTGTAATGAACTCTCCGAGATGTTAATAATTGGGTCTGTGTCATTTAATTAACTACGAAGATCCTTACACTATTCTAAGGGCAATGACTGCGTTTATTACATGTTGGTGCGTGAATTTAACAGAGAGAAATAACGGTATAATATTCACTTGATAGATAATAGCACGACTTTTATGATCTCTATTGATCAACAACGTTTAGACCATCTGGAAAAGACAATTAATAATATAGTACGTTCCGTACATCGGAAGATATGTCGAAATGTTATTCTCTATTTATCTAATTTATGATTAAAATTATTTTGAAAATTTAGAGTTATCGAAACAATTTTCGTCACTTCAATAAAAACTCTTTTATGAAAATTTTTAAAGTAATAAAAAAAAGAAAAAACTTTATGTTGCAAAATAATTTTATTTATATAATTTTTAAGTGAAAAAAACAGTAAATATATTCTATATAAAACATGCAATGAAAGCTTTTTAAACAGCTAGGTTTTAGTACAACCAAGGTGGATTTTGCTGAAAATTCGATATTATCAAGATAAGTAAGAATTGAAGAAAGTAATCCTTGAAGTAACTTTTTTACCCTTCGACGCCGAAGGGCAAAAAAGTATAATTTACTTGTTCAATACAGAAATGCTTGTGAAAAATATGAATAGAAGAGTTTGTGTAAAATGTGTCTATCATTTTTTTAATAAAAAGCTATTTTAACTCCATTTGTTGCGATTCTGTTAAATTGAAACTTTATTTTATTTTATCGATTAAAATATTTTTCAGACGTTGTGTAACTGAATTCAGTATTAAATTATTTCATTATGACATAACTGAAGTTTTGTTAAGTTGATAACTGAATATCTCAAAACTGACAAATTTTGAATTTTCTATAATGTGAACCTTGACAAGCAAATTAATACAAGATAAAAGTGAATATTAAATATTAGGCAAATGAAATTTCAGTTTTCAAAGTAATAAAATGTAAACTTTTTAAAAGAAATTATACTTTTAAACGTTTAACTACCACTTATTTTTATCGATTTTATATGGTTGAAATTAAAATACAATTTTTCAAATTGTTATTTTTTTTATTAAATCTTAAATTAGATTTTTGAATATTTCATAAAATTAAAAAAATTATAGATAATAAAATTGAAGGTTTAAACTTTACTTATGAGCAGCTATTATATATGTCTTTTATGATAGAAATTTTCCTGTTTAAATTTTCGATTTTAAATTATAATTTTAAATTTTATTGTATAGATAAATGTCAAATTCAAATTCTGAAATGATATAAAATAGCAGAAAGATCCTCTTAACATTGGAATTATTCAAAATTTCTCAGGCATATTACAATTTATTTAATTGACTAACCGATAAATTACTATAATACATATATTCTTAACCGAAAGTTAAGATTTTAAATATAATAATGCAGAAAACTACTAAAAAATTGAATTATCATTAGTTACTAATTCACCAGATAAAGATAACTTATAGACCTATAAGACCAGTAATTTTCAATTTAGTAAGCGATAAGTAATGATATTTTGATATATAGGATAATTATGTAAAATTAAGATATGCTTTTATTCACATTAACTAAATTCGATCTAGCTTATTATTTTAATTTCAGAATAATTAATCACGTTTATCGAAACCGCTAAAAATGTTTATATTTTAATAATTCTCATTCATAAATTGTATTTTACATAATTGTAATAATGCTAATAATGTAAGAATGTATTAATGGTATTAAATATTTTAAAGGCATAATTGTGAATATTCAACAGGGTGTGAGTTAATGCTTTTCTTGGCTTCATGTAGCTTTGCTTACCTATAAAGGAATCAGCATAATAGGCACGAAACATATTCTTTAATGGTACAATGGAAGATTATTGTTGTTAATGTAAACTGTGCAATACAAAATCTGTATTCGAATTATTCTCATTTGATTTAGTCAACTTCTGCCGTAGATATTGATTATAATGAGCAATTATTACAATGGAAGCATTATTGTAGCATTAAATTAGATGCCTTTAAAGGCCATAGAAATTGTTTACCGTTTAATTCTCTAATTAACGACGAAATTTACTAAATCTGGTAAAATAAATTTCCAAATCAAAATCTTATAAATTAACTATAATTGCATTTTAATATATAATTCAAACATTGGAATAAAATAATTCGAATTTGATTATTTTCAGTTAAATGCGGAAAGAATTTTTCGTTAATTGATACGTAATTAATTTTGCTTTAACATAAATATATTTAATGAAATTTTGTCCTTATATATAATGCTAATATTTTATGCCATTTGTTATTTTATCATTCCTAAAATATTTATAAAAAAAAGGAAAAAAGTGAACTGTGTATATATGAGTGAAAACATTAGGGAATTTTAAGTTAAAGATGAAATTTTGCAATTTCAAATTGCAGTTTCCAAATCGTAAATGAGATTTAGAGTAGAAAATGCAAATTAATGTGTAACATCTACATCAATGAATTTTAGATAAATTTGATGGTCGATTTGGATGATGTAAAATTTTTAAAATCCGTCAAAAATGTTAGAAAAAAAGCATAGAAAGTTCATTTAATTACCATCTACAATTTATATAAAAGATCGATGTATGAATTATCTTTTAATGAAGAATTGATAGTATGAAAATATAAAAGATAATATTAAAATTATTTAAGAAGAAAATGCATCGCAAAATTAGATAAAAGTAGCTATTTTTTTATTTCATTTTTTTAACCATAAAAAATTTGTGTCCATGAAAAGATTGATAGATTAGCTATAATTTGTGATCTATCAATACATAAATAATTCTTTTGATTACGATGTTATTAGATCAGAGATCATTAATGTAAGATCATTTATCAATATTTACTTTACTAGAAGAATAAGAGGAAATAAGTGATTCATTAAGAAAGAAGAGATCCAACTATGTGTATCAGAAATATATATATAAGAAATAGAGTATATATAGGCATATATATATATGCCTATATATACTCTACATTAAATCTTAAACTTTTAATGCGGCTTAACGATATAAGAGGTATTATCGAAATTTTAATTTACATTAAAAGGATTCGGTCTACAAAATTCCTTTTCGCTGAAATTGTAATTAATTTAAATGATTAACGGATAATTCGTAATTTAAATTTGTTAATTAAATGATTAGGTTTAAAACACAGCAAAGAATTTATTCTTTAGAATATAAATGATATTGAATAAAGCAGATGTTTCAACAAAAACTTTTCTTTCAAATCTGTTCTCGATTTCTTTAGATGAATGGAAGTTAAATAGGTAATCTATCGTATTTAAATCTACTAAAATGACAGAAGACGATTATAAATTAAGACGGATTATAGGGATGCAAATCCAAAATAAATTACAAGAATTATTGATAACAAAGTATCTTAATATGCTTATAACTCGGTGAACTGTTACTAGATTTATAAGGTTTTATTAATAAATTTTACCGTTATATTTGTAAAGTATAACATATGATAATCAATATTTTAATAATATAATATTCTGTAAATAATAATATGATTTTATTTATTAAATATCTCAGTTTTGATATCACCTGTTCTCAAAGTTTCTTTTGGAATAATTTTTAAAATATTTGCAATGTAGATCCACGTTTGCATCACTCTGCAAACATTCATGCAATAAGCTTAGCTTCAACGAACATTTTTAAACGGCCCATAAGTTTACTGACAGATGTTGGTCTGGTAACATAAATTGTATTTTTGAAATAGAGCCAAAAAAGAGTAGGACAATTAAATTTGGTAAAAAAAAGAAAAAAAACAGCGTATGTATCGCTGTGGCCAGATAAATAATAAGATGAAAAAATTAAAAAAAATTATTAGGAAACAAGTGGATTTTTTTTATATCAGTAGCTAGAACTTTTAATTGCTCCTCATTTAAATTATTCCAAATATCTGGATCATAAAAAATATATAATTTATGTAATTTGTTTAGTAATAAAAATGGTTTTAAGGTCAAACATAAAATTTCGTTTTAAATAAAATAGTAACTAATTCCGATTAAAAGTTTTCTTGAATTTACAGCAATAATGTAAAATGTGCAATAAAAATGCAAATGTTTAAACAAAAATATGGCCAATATCATTATTTGTGATTGGTTCGAGAGTAATAGAACAATATATTTTAATATTAAAGAAGTGAAAAAACAGGAAAGTAAGATCGTGCTGTATTTGTAAATCACCAAATTACGATAAAGAAGTTAAAAGCAAAGCATGAAATTCAAGCTTTCCCATACAGTTTATGATTATTCACAGACTTTATACTGTCGTTACATACTACTACAAGAGAGATTTGTAGCAGCTTCTTGGCAAAATTAATGCTTATCAAAACTGATATAGTTTCATATAAAATTTGTAATAATTCCCTTGGATATTTTAAACATACAACTAGAAAATAAACAATGAGACCATAATGCAGATAACTATCACGCCAAAGCAATCCATTAGCACAATATTTTAATCTTGCAAGTTAAATTTACTATCAACTTTGCTCTTTGTTAGATATGTTTAGCATTACTGCGTTAAACTTTCTAAATAAAATACAGTATTACGATTTCAAACATTGAATTTTCCAATATGGTATAGAGTGGATTCATGTATCTCTAAGGAAAAAGCGATGAAAGTAAATATGATGATACTTGCTATAAATTCTTTATAAATCCTACCTATTTTTAGCAAATCTTTCGCTACAGATATCAAAATGTATGCCATTTCTCTGAATTTGAAATGCATGGTTGTAATAGTGCATGCACAAAGTAAAAAACTTTGAAATTTTCGTTTATTTATAATCCTGTAATTAAAATAACAAAAGAGAATTTTTTTAAAAAGATTGCAGAATTTTATATATAACTTGAATATTTCTTCAGTATACTATATCCATTTATAATTTATTTTGTTACGTTGAACTACGTTTATTATAATACAAAATATTATAAAGAATATTCTTGTCATTCTCTTATTTCATAAATTATACTGAACAAATATATAATTTATTGAAAAAGCAATCTTATTTTTTTAAAAATCTACAAAATATATAATTTTTAATGATTGAAAAATTGATATCGGCTATATTTTTAAAATATAAATCTATATTTGTATTATTAACAAATTTTCATTGAATATTTAGTTTTTTCAATTATAGAAATATTCTTCACTCACTTCAAAATTTCAATTTTTTATTTAGATTCTTCTGTAATTGAAATTTAAAAATTGATATACTTTTACATCTTTAATGCTTTTTTCAAACTATTCAGTTACATTGCATTATTTTGTTATCATTCCCCTAAATATAGATTTTTTTCTACATATTTATTATAATAATTATTTTTATTTTTAAAATTAAAAATAAAATTAATAATAAAATTATAATAAAATAATATTGTTATAAGAAATAAATACAATAAATAAACAATAATTTGAAACAATGAATTTGTAATAATAATTTTATTATTGTTATTATTATTATATCAGATCTTATTATATTTATTGTTAAATCTAAGATACTGCTTAATTTATATTAATTTCATTAAAAAATATCCAGACAATAAAGTTGTAGATTTACTCATGATTATATTTATATAAATAACTTTTCTATTAAAATAGCACATAATTATAAGATTTAGCTATTTAATAGTATAATTTAAGCAATTTATGCATTGTAAAAATAAATTTAAGTATAATTTTTTTATGAAATTAATTAAAAATATACAAGTGAAATTCTTCAATGTGCCGTTTTTCATAAAGGAAACCATAACAATGTTATCCTACTCGTGTACCGTCAGGTCTAGACGTCTTTATACTCAGAAAACAGGAAATGCGAGTCGCGCGATTGTAGCGATGCAGCGATGCTATATAGCTCGTCAATTGCGAGAAGACCGACGAGTGACGAAATTCATTAGTGTTACATATGAGCTACGAATATCTTTGTTATCGGTCCGATAATAAAGATAATTTCAATTTTTATTTTATATTATTATTTTTTGTAATTAATTATTAAATACTTTATTTTCAATTTCTGCAATAATTAAATTAAATAACTTAACTATATGATTTCTATTCTAATTTAAATTTTTCTAGAAGATTTTTTGAATATATATATAAATACCATAAAAAATCCTACTGAACCTAAAAATAATTAAAAGTTTAATATTAAAATTAATTTTTTTTCTTTATTTGAATAGATCATACATAATATCAGAATTATGATTATGATTAAACAAAAATAAATGAAAATATCAGAAATTGCAATGAAAATATAATGAATAAATAATAAAAAATGTATCGAGTAAAAAAAACCGATTTTATACTTTTCGTTGTTGAAAAAATATTTTCAAACATTCAAACAATAGCTCGATAGATTTTTAACATTTTTTAACAAACAGATGACTTTGTATAGAAGAAATATCAATTTTGGTATTCAGAAAAAAAAAAAAAAAAAAAAAAAAAAAAAAAAAAAAAAAAAAAAAAAAAAAAAAAAAAAAAAAAAAAAAAAAGAATATTCAAGAAAGGATTATTTGATCTTTCACATCATAAAAGCCAAACATCCTCTAAGTTTTCATTCATAAAATATTTAAATTGAGGAAAAATAAATTAAATTAAAAAATGATAATTTAAAAAATTCAGAATTTAAATATATATAAATTGTTTACTACATTAATGTCATATTAATGCTATTGTAAGTTATAAATTTTTTATTCATAAGAAATCCAAATATGATTTTAAAACAACAACTCCTTAATATAGTAAAAGCATTTGTTACTTTGAATTAGTTATTTTCGAACGTACTGTACATCTTTATTTTTTCAGTGAGTTTTGGTTATCTAATAAATATTTATATATTATTTTATAGCAAGAATAAACAACATTACTAAAAATTAATAATACATGTTGAATTTTGTTTAAAATTTAAAATTTCTATTATTTAAATATAATAAACTGTTTACTTGTGGAAAACAATTTATCTTCGTTTTAATTCTTTTGTCTAGTTAGCTTTATATAAAATCTTTATTTATTTTAAGTCTTATAGAGTTAGTTGAAATATCTATAATTAATCTCTTCATGATTAGCATTTTAGATGATAGGTTTCGAATATTGGCATATATTGAGATTCATGTATAATAATAGTAATCATCGTGAAACATAAAAATATAAAGATATAATTAAGTGGTGCCTTTATATGAATGGCGATTTTTAAATATTTTTTTATATAATATATGCATAGGCCTATGACAATTTTTAAAGTTACAAATATTTTTTTATTGTTAGACTTTTCCAAGTTATTTAAATTATATTAATATAAAGTAAAAAAAGTTATATTCAGTTTTTTTAACAATTTTTGCTTATTATAATTAATGTATTAAATATTGATATTTTATATATTTTTAGAGAAAAAACAATGTTATGACGAAAAAATTTTAAATAAAAGAAAAATTAAGCTGAAACAGAAAAATATATATATTTTAATATTTAATATAAAAATTTTTATTTAAGTTGGTTTAGTAATTTTATGAGATGTTATTTAACAATTTATTAAGAAAATGATTTCGGTATTCTTCTTCTTCTTCGAGTGAAATTTTTAATAACGACGTGCTTAGACTCTATTTTCGAACGCATATCACATTAATAAAGAAAATATAGAACATTTTTAAATTTATATTTTTACAATTTCTGCTAATTATTTAATCCTACTAAAATTCAAAGAGAAAATGGTAAGTACTCGAAAAGCGATTGTGAAATTTACTCTGTTTGATGTTATGGGAAGGCGCTTTCGTCACTAGCACGTGACTTGTCGCATTACCCAATGATCAGTGACTACTTGCAACCGAAGGTGCAGTCGCAGCAGAGTCCTGAAGCCGCACACACTGTTCAGCTTGACCGCAAGTATCTCATCCATCCTTCTCTTTCAAGAGAAGGTGACCAACCTGTTACTGATGATTATATTTGAAGCGATGCAAATACTTTCAAGTTTCATTATTGGCTTATGAAGTGTATTGTGATTGTGTGGCTAATTTTACTAAAGCACCGATTTCAAAATGGGTAAGGTTGTGCTGTTCAGGACATGTTTGTATTTTCTTGTAACTGCATATGCTAGAGGTAAGTTATATAATTATATATATATAAAATAATTATGTTTACATATAAAATTAATCTATTCCTTTTATTTTCTATAATTAAATTTTAACGAAGGAAAGTTTAAATTTTACTACTGAACATTTATTAATTTAGAAGAAACGTTTTAATAATCTAACTGGAAATATCTCTCTCTCTATACGTGTTGTGTTAATCGAGTTCAGCAAAACAAATTTTTTTAATACGTATAGGTCCTAAAATCAAATCAAGTAGTAAAGTTTAACTTTGTTTTATATATCAGATTATTTTGTTTATTCGAGTTAATATCTTGTTTTTAGTATACGTAAATTTAATTACTGGTTAGAAAATTTAATAAATCAGATAGGGGGAAAAACTTTCTTTTAATACAATGCTAAATTGTAATAACTGATCCGTCAAATTTATTCATAACGAACTTATGAATTCTGATCATTATTAAAGCGATTGAACAAAGAAAAACCGAATAAGTTATTTTTTAATAATTAGGCATTGTGATGTTTGTAATGAAAATACATATTTTCATATTGACATTTTTAAACTATCGTTTGTTAAATTAATTTTTAAAAATATATATATATAACTTCTCATAATTTATAAAAACTGTTTTCCGAATTAAAAAACATAACACAAAAAACAATGAAATTTTCTCGATAAAAATTCGTTAAATTTAATTTATTAAAACAGCCAACGATACTGTTTAAACACTTTTTTCCAAACCCACGTAAAATAAAACTATTATTTTTTATTATTAAATGAAATTTAGTAGATATTTAAAAGTTAAAATTCGCAATTTTTTTTTATTCGTTAGAATTTTTTTTCTATATTTTAAAATAATGTTAATATTTATAAAATTATTATTATGATAACTGTGTTTTTATTAAATAAATATCACGTAATAAGTTTAAATCCATCATAACAATATGTTGATAGATTTTCAATAATCATATAAAATAACATGAAAAGCGGCATTTCTCTAATATATCAAGCATTGATTCTAATGTTAGAATAGTAATTAAATATACTTAATAAGCAGAAGTTAACTTAATTTGTTTCGACTATCTCAGATGTAGTTTAAAAGTTATAACATGTCATTTATCATTTCGTAATACGAGAAGATACTTCTTGACTTAAATAGAGTAATCATCCTTCAAGTTAAAATTGAGAATATATAATTTTGCGTAAGTTATGGACACGTGGAAATTTCTTATATTTTTTTTTTTAATGATAATCAAGCTTACTTTTTCTGTACACATGCTTGATTGGATGCTTGTTAATATATGAAACGTTTATTTTTATTTTTAGCCAGTTGGATTCAGTGATTATTGATTCACTTCCAAAGGCCTACGCAAAGAAATAATATTTTTGTTGTAAACATTTTACCTGCCTTGTGAAGTCTTTGCCTTAATTACATTCATTAATATCATATCGTGGAAAGAATTTTTTTTTCATGCATCAACATTTTAAAAATTTAGTTGTTTAATAACACAGAGTAGAATGTTAAAGTCTGTTTTACATTTATAACGAATAAACGAGTAAGGAATTAATTAAGAAAACAAATAATTAAAAGAATTGCAGATGTTTTTAAAGAAGGACGTCAGTAACGAATTGTATTCACTTAACATAATTAAATCACAATATTAGTGAGACGATAGTACAAACGGGATATAGGAGGAAAATCGGCTTCAACTTACCAAACGGCACTCTACCTGTTTCTACAGAGATTGGCCAATGGGAAATCGGTGTATCTCTCAAAATTCCCGCGAGGTTTCCAGCGGAACCTTATCTAAACTGGAGAAGCATCTTACAGAGGAAATATCTGTTTTCTGTATATATCGAGGAGGATTTGAAGGAGAAAAAGAGAATTGCTCTTTTTTTATAACTTCATTCTAATACGTGTAGCCAAAATAAAAAAAAAAAAAAAAACAAATTTTATTGAACTGTTCAAATATAAACAATGTTTGTTTACATGTAATTTTTAAAAATATTTTGGCAATCAAAAAAATTTAGGATCAATTGTCAAAAGGATGTATTTTCACTGATTACATACAAAAAATTGATTTGGAAAAGCTGAATTAATAAAATCAGGATTGAATTTTTTTTATATCATTTTTTTGTTTTGCCATCTTGACATGTATACACAGCGCAGGCACTCAATGGATTAAATGGTTTGAGGATATTTACATTTTGGTTTTTATTATTTTCTCCTAAATTTTGGTGAAATAAAAAATGAATGTTTAGTTTATTTTAACAGAATTAACTGTTATTTTCTTATTATCTACAATATTTTTTAATTTTCAGAATTTTATAGCTCGTTTAATGAAAAATTCGATTTTTTTAAATAATTTCAAAAATATCATTATCAAATCACATAATTGGAATAACTTTGATAGATCAGACTATAAAATCAACAGGATTGGATAAAAATAATCCAAATTTTATTGAGCCATTCAAATATAAGCAATGTTTGTTTACACATAATTTTAAAAATATTTTAGCAACTGAAAAAATTTAGGAATCACTATCAAAAGAGTATATTTTCAATAAATAAACAAAAAAACCAATTTGCAAAAGCTGATTAATAAAATCAGATTAAATTTTTTTAACTTGTTTTTTGTTCCACTTCCTTGACAGTGAATGGATTCAATTTCTATTGAAAATCATGTTGAAATATCATTTTTGTTTTAAAAAGATTATATCAAACTGATGAATGCTATAATTATCCAATATACATTTTTTAAGTAGCAGTTAAAATGAACCTCTGTAAAGAATGACAAATTTGATATTTTTCAATTCTATATATGCTGAACTTTTCAACTGAATAAATTGCAAATATTAGGATAAAAGCATTTATTAAAACTAAATACATATCCAATTCCTAGAGAACAAAACAAACTAAAAAGAAATATATTAGTCCTTGACTTACAATGGCTTAAACTTTTGATCACTCATACTTATGACAGTAATCGTTAAATTCTGCAATTGGTCAATGCAATTCCATGGGTTCATATCCCTGACTCAATGGTCTGATAAATGGAAAGCACCTTTTTTGTATCTGGTTCTTGTAGTTATGTGTTCTTTTTGTTTATTAAGATAACGTTAATATCCTAGTAAGCATTAATTGTAATAAATCCATAAATTTTGGCATTTATTACTTATAACAGCAGGATTTGAAACTGAACCCTATCATAAGTCAAAGACTATCTGTATATATAAGTATTCCTCAAGTTACAAGCATAGTTCATTGTAAATTTCATTTGTATCTCAAAGTTTTTAACTTGAAAACTATACTTATGCTAAGCCTAGAAGTACTAAAGCCACTATATTTATTGTATGTCTAATATATGTTATAATTAGATTAATTAAAAGTTTCTTATTTTAAAGATTTAAATAAAAAGTTCTAATTATAACGCAAGATTTTTCATGTAAACTTTTTCATCTTGAAGTATTGTTGTAATATGTTAAATAATTATATAATTTTAAATTATATCAAAAATGGTAAAATCCTTAAATTTCTCTGCTTATTATAACATTTCAAATAACATCATTATAAACCTAAACCTACAGACAAAAAATTTAATCATACTTTAAATAGTTATAACAAAAATATGATGAAATGATTTATAATACATCAAAAATACATTGTTATTTTTAAAATCCTATTAAATTATAAATAGAACTGCATTGTATGTATTCTTTTTCCAATTCCAATTAATGTTTTTTATATGTTCTTATGCAACTGATGACGGTCTAACCAACCAAAAATGTTTTTGTTATAGTTATTTAAAGAATGATTAAATTTTTTGACTTATGTATTGGTTTATAATGAAGTTATTTTAAAATTATATTTATTGATATTAACATTTTGTTAATGTTTAAAATTTTCTAAAATTTGAAAAATTAAATCACATGTTGTTATGTACAAAAGTATATAATTAGAATGTTCTTAACTTGAGGAATTCTGTTATTGCAAAAATTTATATTTTAGTATTATTTATCAATATTATATATATTTAGATATCAAATAAGTATTAAAATTTTTTCAGGAGTGAAGCAGTCTATGAAACGTAATGGAGATAGTGAAGTAAGAGAGAGAGAGAGGCATAGAAGAGTCAGTATTATTTATTTTTACTGAATATAATAAACACATACATGAATTGTCATTTCAAAAATCTAATAAGTCCTGAATTTAAAATTTTTGAAAAACAACTAAAAGAGAGAGATTTTTATTTTCAATAAATCCTAGTACTTTAGAAATTTCTGTAATGAATGTTCTTGTATCACTATCTAATTGATCCTATATACCAATTTCCTTAATTCTAAGGATTTATAGGGTTTTTCAAATCAATAGTAAAAATATAATTAACAATTATAATTATCTGCATTTACAATAGATTTTTTAGATTATAGTGAATGATTCAAAATTTTATAGTGTTGGTAATTTTAGCAAATCAATATAAATTTTGAAATTACAATAAGTCCCTAACTTGTGCAGTTAATTAATCCCAAAAATTCCCTTGTAGATCAAAACTAAATAACAATGTCTAAATATTATGCATAAATTCATTTCAATAGTTCTGAAAAGGTAGTAGATATTAAAACAAACTGCAATATTAAAAAATACACATTTTATTAAGGAAATATGAGATTTTAAACAAAATCAATAAATAATGACATAAATGACATCAATCAATAAATAATCAATTTTAATAAATCAATAAATAATACAATGTTTATTTTTCAATTATTATTGGTTGTCTAATTTACAAAAATATTTGTTCAATGAAGTTTGTATTTTTGCTTTTTTCTTATGTAAGAACTGATCTACGCAGGTCGGATCTATGAAAGTTGGAGATTGCTTGTAATTTATTATTTTTATAACTAATATAAATTAATTATATATTTTTTAATTGTAATAATAATATAAATGTTATTAAATATAAAAATACTAAATGTAATTATTTATTCTGAATTTAATAGCTGTACATTTTAAAAATATTGTATACTAAAATAAATTATTATAATTAAGTATGAGAAAAATCATTTTACATTCTCTGAATTTTTTTGTCATAACTGCTATAGAGGGATTTTTTTTTAATTTTAAATTGATATAAAGATAATCAGTTTATTATAATTTTATAATTAAATTAACAAAAAACATTTACAGAATGAAGACTTTAAATATGATAACAAAATTAAATGTGGTACAAAATCAATTCACAAAAATTTAAAATATGTCATGAAGAGTTTTTTAAAATACCTAATAATGTTTAAAATATTGAACTGAAAGTGAATTTTTGAGATATTAGCATTTGAAACTGTAAATTAAGATACTATAAACATATAAAAATCATTTGAAATTTGGACATTTCAGATCCATTTCTTTAACAAGTTGAAATAATTCCTAATCTATATTTTGACTTTCCAGATTTTTGAATTTCTGTATGTGATTTATATAATTAAAAGTGTTGTTATAATATACATTATTAATATAAGATTGTTCATCTAAACTTTTTTATAGGAAGAAACTCCACCAAAAGTGTATGAAAGAAGAGAGAGAAGATCAGATCGAGAAGAAAAAAAACAATATCCTTTTTATAATTTTTGGCCTAAAATTTATTTAATAGTAATTGAAACAGAACAAAATGAATATATAAATGAGATGAAAAAAATATAATTGAGTTAAAATTAAATTTAAAATTCAGTTTTAATCTTTAAACATATTAGATATTATAAATATATTTTTTTATCATCATCAAGCATTTAGTTAAAATATTTTTTAAAATCATTATTCAATTAATTTCTGTAAAGAAACTTTATATATTCATTATTCCTTTAATAGATTGCAGCTATTAGAAAATCCATTTTAAACAGGTTATTAAAACTTTCATTATTGTTTTTGGTATGAATAGACAAACAATTGTAGAAAATCAATTTATTTACTTTAAGTAAATAGACTAATGTCAATTAAGCTAAAGAGATGATTTTCAATCACAAAATTCTTTAAAATTCAATAATTGAGCCATAAGAAAAGAATAACAAAGTTTCTTTATAGCAATATTTGAATTACTGTATGCATTCATGTATAAGCCAAGTACTCAATAGTTCAGTTTCCATAAAATTGTAAAAATGAAAACTTATGTAAAAAACTTCTCACAAATTTCAAGAATTAGAACAATAGCTATTTATTTCAATAAATATCATAAATTTTTTCATAATTTTAACATAATCATCATCATGCTTTTATCCATATAACAGGGTGGCTCAAAAAAGACAACAAAAAAACACTCACTACTAATTGGATGGCACCATCACCATACATCTTTATTTGTATATATATATATATATAATATATTAGCTTCCCCTGCAGGTCATTCTTTTTCTTCATACACATGTGCCTCTTAAGCTACGTTTAGATGGTGCAATTTTTCATGCAACAAGACGCATGCAACTAGGTGCACAAGAAGGCATGCAAGGTTACATGCCTCAAAATCTGTTGCAAGACTAGGTGCAAGAAGGCGCATGTGTTCCCCATCCTAGTTGGATTACATGTGCAACTAGTCTTGCAACATCTTGTTGTTTTAATCATTTTAAACTTTTTTCTCATATTTTTCTTTGATTTATGGATTGGGGTGTAGAGAAAACACTTCAATTTATTGAAGATTATCGTTGTGAAGTTGTTTTATGGCAATCTTCCCACAAATTATATAAAAACCGGGAAGCACGACGCGATGCTATTCACGAATTAGGTAAGAAATATCAAATGGATGCAAAATCTATTTTAAATAAAATTAAAGGATTGAGGTCATATTTTTACTGGGAACACACCAAAGTTTTTTTAAAAAAAAGTGGATCTTCTGCTGAAATAAAAAATACAGCATCACAACTGGCAATTTTTATTATTAAAAACGAATGCCTTTGAAAGCTTGGCAAGTGAAAATAATTTGTAAGTAGTATGTTTAACATTAAATATTTTTACACTTTCTACTTAATTGACCGAGTTGTATTCAAGTGTTAATGTGTGCTATTTGGGAAAGGGGCCGAAAGATCAATGGTGGGTTATAGCCTCACTAAAGTCATTTAACTCGTAAAACAATTATTTCGACTTCTAGGAAGCTTTCGAAACTTTTTTGACAAAACTCGGCTGTGCAGTTACCTTTTCTTCTTTTCCTTCTGTCATTTGAAATGATAACAGTAGCTGCCGCTAAAGTGGCAGCATACAACTCTCTTCATCTTGGCATTGTCTGCAATATGTCCTCCACGCGTGAACACGAAGGGGCAAGCTGCAAGCATTAATTCTTTATAAAATATATAATTAAAATTTAGTATTTTTTATGAAATATTTTCTCTCTTAGAACATGATTTATCAAGTACATGTGATATATTTTCAGATATAGTGGATGCAGAGGTATGTTTATAAAAGATTGAATTTGTATTTATATTACTATAATATAATAGAACATGATACAATTAATTAATATATATAGTCATTAGAATATTATACACAGCTGAATAATTATAAAAATAATTAAAATCACTGAATTTAATAGAGTCATTCCTCAAAGTTACATTATAGATCATTTTATAATCAGCAACTTTGAGACAACATAAATCAATACCTCAGTAAATTCAAAGTTAAAATAGATTAGTTAGTTCCTAACCAAAAATTTTACGAATCATAGATCATTTTATAATCAGCAACTTTGAGACAACATAAATCAATACCTCAGTAAATGCAAAGTTAAAATAGAATAGTTAGTTCCTAACCAAAAATTTTTACAAAGAGAAACAAATATTCTTATTTTGTACTTTATGAAAGATTTAAAAAAAAGATATGAAACTTGTTAAATAAAATTACAATTTAAAGAGAAAAGGGCATTCTCTCTTCTTAATTATAGCTGAGGCATCTGGAAAATCACTAATGTCAAATAATATAAATAGTGATGAACAAGTTTTTGACTATTGCTTAAGAAAATCAAATACTGAATCTTGTCAAATGAATACCTCCTCTTCTCTTTTAGAATCTCCTAAAATCAAGTAAACACCTTATTGTTACTGCTTATTGTATAGGACCAAAGAGGTTGACTTTAGATGTGATTTAATTGCTGAGTGGAGACAAGTTAAATCAGGATTTCTGGTATCAGGTGTGATAATTCATCACACTCACAGCAAATGCAAATTTTTAGAAATAATGGCTAAATACTGTAATAAAGGTGTATGAGGTAAGTGACTCTCAAAGTCCAGAGCGATATTGGAAATACACAGGAGTAAAGACAACTGTGTCAATAAAAAAATATATAAAAAGTAAATACAGTATTTATTAAAATACAGTTGATCCCTGACTTGTTACTAAATAATCTGGAAAAATGTCACATAAGTCAGAAATCAATTTTCCATAGGAATCAATAGTATAAAGCAGCCCTTCTCAAACTTTTTCATTCATTCAAACTTTTTTCCTTCACGACCCCATTTTTCATTACGAGATTTTTCGCGACCCTAATTCACGACCCCATTTTTCATTATGAGATTTTTCGTGACCCCATTTTTTATTACGAGCGCTTCTCAAACTTTTTTCATTCATGACCCCATTTTTCATTACTAGCTCTGCTAGATCAGCGCTTCTCAAACTTTTTTCATGCATGACCCCATTTCATTCACGACCCCATTTTTCATTATGAGATTTTTCGTGACCCCATTTTTTATTACGAGCGCTTCTCAAACTTTTTTCATTCATGACCCCATTTTTCATTACTAGCTCTCAAACTTTTTTCATTCATCACCCCATTTTTCATTACGACATTTTTTGCCAACTTTTTTCATTCATGACCCCATTTTTCATTATGACATTTTTCCCGATCCCAGGTATTAAATATGAAATAAAACATACAAGTACATAAATCATTTACACAGTTATTAAGATGAACACAATAAACCAACTACACTGAAAAATTCATATGCTGTCATACGTTAAATATTGGGCATTTGTGAAATTACATAAAAACTGAAATTCCAGGGCATTTGTGAAATTACATATAAACTGAAATTCAAGTGTTTGAATTTAATTTTTGCGACCCCAGCATTTCGCTTCGCGACCCCATTTGGGGTTGCAACCCATAGTTTGAGAAGCGCTGGTATAAAGAGTTAATCAATTTTTATCTGAAAAGAAAACATTAGACTATTACATGATCTTAAAATACATGCATTGTATCTGGATTATTCTATAAAAATTACTTTGCAATATGTTATGTATAATTAAGTTGGCATGTTTATTAATTCTTTTTTATTTATAATAAATATTTAAATGAAAATTTTATGATGTGTTGCATTGCAAATAGTGCTTTCCGATATTTGTTCACATGATTTCCTTTAGAAAACTAATCAAGTTTTCTAAAGGAAATCATGTGAACAAATTAGATAGTTTTTAGTGGAAATAAACATAGTGTCATATAAGTTTTTAGAAAAAAGTCATTTCATAAATTTTTTAATCTTCAGCTTGTGCCACTAGGGGGTGTTCAAAATGTGCAACAATTCTCTTCACCAGAGGGACAAGTTTTTAGAAAAAAGTCATTTCATAAATTTTTTAATCTTCAGCTTGTGCCACTAGGGGGATATGTGCAACAATTCTCTTCACCAGAGGGATGAGTGAATTGTCTTTCTGCCAGATGAGTTTTTATTTAACTTTCAAAAATCTAGTCAGTATAAATCAATATGAATGTCGATACAATAAAATTTGAAAAAAATAAATACAATTCTATATTGTAGTTTATTGTTGTTTGAAAATTTTGATTTAAAAAAATTTCCTAATGAAATACATCTAAATTTCATCCTATCCTAAAATTTCTCATATAGTTTTAGTATAATACATATAATTAATACAAAATTTTATTTAAATTTTTTAATTGTTAAAAATATTTCATTTCCATAATTCGTAAATTTCTTTGCTAAGCAACATTTCTTGATATGCATAATTTTTTGATTGGTTCTGAATGAATAAATTGTTATTGGGATAATGATATTGATAAGTGAATTTGTTAGGACAAATAAGCATAATAATGATGATGATGGACTAAATAGGATTCCAAATATCAAAAAATTTCTGTATATCAGTGAATAATAGCTAACTGTAGAGAATACATAGCTTAACAGCATCAACATATGGGAGTGTCTCATCATTGTATACTGTGTATGTTTGTTTATAAATTTATTGTATTACATTTTTTTATTATATGTATTATCAATTGCGAAAATATTAATTAAAAAAGTTAATTAACAAATATTAAATCTTTATTTATAATTAAAAATTTCCTATGTAATATCCATAAATGTAAATAGCAATTTATATAAGCTATTTTATTCATCCCTCTGGTGGTGATGATGAGTAAAAATCTGAAAGCTACTTTTTCATAGTTTTTATTTTTAAATTAATTATTTTTACATCTGCAATTTCACAAGTACTAATCAATTTATTGCAGTTTTGTAAGGTTTTTGAAAAAGGATCATAATGAGTTTCTGATGATGATGGTTCCTATATGTTTTCTGGCCAAAATTTCTTATTTCAAATGATTTTTATTAAAATATACTTAATTATTTTTTTTTTGGAAAATTTTCTTTTCTCTCTCTTCTTTCTCTAAATTCTAGATTATTGTGATTAAGTATTCTTTAATGATGATTTAGATTATGCCACCAGTGATTTAAACTTATCTATCTCATTTCTCACAAGATTAAATATAAATTTTTAGAGATAATCAAGAAGCTAAATCTTCTTGATTCTAGAATTTATAATTAAATTTTTGAATAGAATTAAAGAAGTTATGTTTTAAGTTAATATCTGAAATGAAAAAGAAAATGATTTTGTTGGGATCACAATTGAGTTTAGTATTTTAATTTGTCAGATTACTATATGATGTTTTTATTAATGATGCATTAGTAAGGGCACATAGAGTTTAAAGGTGTTGGTTAATTTGTCAGATTACTATATGATGTTTTTATTAATGATGCATTAGTAAAGGCACAGTCCAAAGGTGTTGGAAGAACAGAGAATAACTGACAACTACATTCATATAATTAAATTATAAATTACATATATATTTAATAAGGAGTACATAAAATTAACTACAAAAATTTAATAATAAGCATATTAAATGACAAAAAATACAGTGGTCCCCAGTTATAAGGTGGGTTTGTGGGTTGGTGATTCAACCTGCATTATAAGACAACCATACTATAACTGATGACTTCTCTTATTCTCTAATTTAGTGATTCTAAATTAGAGAAAGCTGTCCAATTTATCCAAGAAGGTTCGTAATATTCCTTCTTCTGTAATCCATCCTCATATATGAGGATGGAGAACATATTTATCAGATTCGAAATCCCACTACAAATAACCTTTTGTTATGTTTTATATTCTTTTACGTTCTTTGTAAGTCAATATAACGCTGAAGATGGTCTGGTCTAGTAGATAGACCGAAAGTACTTCGTTTGTTAAATAAAATACTTTTGAAGTCACTACTGCCAAGTGTGCTGTATATTTAGTTATTTAAATATGGCAACATGAATTTAGCAAGGTGGATGGATGTTGATTATACATTTTATTGCTTTTTCAGAAACTCTTTCAAAAGAATGGGGAACAGGAAAGAACTGCGGTATAAATGACAGCATTATATCTGGGAATTTAAATATGGCAACATGAATTTAGCAAGGTGGATGGATGTTGATTATACATTTTATTGTTTTTTCAGAAACTCTTTCAAAAGAATGGAGAACAGGAAAGAACTGCGGTATAAATGACAGCATTATATCTGGGGAGCACTGTACAATAATTAACAAGGAATCTGATGAACAATTCATTATTACTGAAGTACTGAAAAAATTAATGAATACAGATAATTGTAAAAAATCAGAATATTATACTGCCTATCCTAAACTTATTAACAAACTTCAAATCAAAATAAAATTAACTTGTGTGTACAACTCAACATACCCAGAGGGAGAGAGAGAGAGTATATTTCTTCTTATCCTTTTATAAGTTCTTCCTTATTTTTATGTCCACTATTGTTTTTACAATTGGTAAGAAAAAGATAATTAACAAACTTCAAATCAAAATAAAATTAACTTGTGTGTACAACTCAACATACCCAGAGAGAGAGAGAGAGAGTATATTTCTTCTTATCCTTTTATAAGTTCTTCCTTATTTTTATGTCCACTATTGTTTTTACAATTGGTAAGAAAAAGATAACATGTACAGTCGGTTCCATAAAGTTTTGTACCTACCTCGTAGGGGCTAAGCTCACCGGAAGTTGATCAATTATAAAGTCAGGTACTTGTACCGAGATTCAAGGCAGTTTCAAATGGACTTGTCTGTTGTGACTGAGAATAGGGAGGGAAGTATACGTGCGGGATGTGCTCGTCACGTGCTCTAAACTGACAAGAATAAGCGATAGAGACTGATAGCAGCATCGGTAGAGCGTCTGCCTACTGT
>AYEL01088901.1:0-23348 GCA_000484575.1 Olivierus martensii | reverse complement strand
GAGAGTTCGAATGATTTGCCTGAACTGATGAATCACATTGCTTTGAACTATTGGAAGGAAGCCGAACACCTTCCGCTTAGGTACAAAACTTTATGGAACCGACTGTACATTTCCACTCATTATATATACAATATATTACAAACATGATGATATACTATACCCACACTACAGACTCTTTTCTGAAGTTCTCCTTTTCACTTTTTTATTCTTAGAAAATCCACCAATCCTGATTACATTTATGGAGAGGTTCAAATCAAGACCATTTGTCTGATTGAAAGAATTCAATTCCTCTCCTCCTCCTCAGGAATGATGATAAATGACTGTCAAGTTATTTTTTTTTAACTTTGATTCTCATGAACTTCAAATTTATTATTGTAACCTGTAAGTCAACAAGTTTTTTCCTCTCTCCCTCTCTGCATTGTTTGAATTTACATTATATGATGGTGCCAAAATCTATTTTAATGTGTCTTAAAATTTCGAAATTCTTTTAATAAGATTCATGTGTCCTTGATAAAATAATCTGATTTTTTTTAATTTTTCTATATTATTTGTTGTTATTATTATTATTAATTCTTAAATGGTCTCATTTTCTTGTATTTCTTATAATAATCAACCACAAATATATGCTAGTAACTTTCTTATATATTTGTATCTCCAAGTGGAAGTTCCCTTGTTATTCATATTAATGATAATCAACCATTCATTTACAACTAAAAATGAAACTGGAACTGAACATCATTACATAATCTTATAGCACAATTATTTGCATCAGAAATTATAATACAGTGATGCCTCGCAATTTGTCACTAATCCATCGCTAATGTAATACAGTGGTGCCTCGCAATTTGACAGTAATCTGTCACCAAAGCAATGTTGAGAAACTGTCGAATTGTGGGACAATATTTCCCATATAAGACTATGGAAAATAGATTAATTCATTATTCGTCTTTTTCCACTCCCCTAACACGGGTGAGGTGAGAGAGATACACTATATTATTTATTTTATTATATGTGTTTTATTATTTTATACGACGTATATTATTTACTTTACTATACATATTTACTATTGTATAACACACTAAATTACAAAATACACTATTTTATACACAATACACAATTTATTAGTCCTTGGATGTTGAAACAAAGTCTTCCAGCAGACACCCTACCACCCCTAATCTTCTGTGTCTGTTGCAAAACGTTGCCATATTCGAATTACATTTTAATTGTTCTACTTTTCTGCACTTTATCTACATTTTTTTTCTTTGTCTCTTTGCTCAGTTGAGTATTCTTTTTGGAATTATTCATCTGGTCAGTTCTCTTTGAACTGTGTTCTTCTTTTCGGAATTATTCCTCTGGTCAGTTCTCTTCGAATCCGCAAGTGTTGTTCTTTTCGGAATTATTCCTCTGGTCAGTTATCTTTGAATCAACTTTACATTTCACTCAAAAAAATAATAATAATTACAAGTTTTTTACTTTTTGAAAGATGTAGAATTGAAAACTAACAGAAACAACATGGGCACACACCAAAGTAGCCTAAAAAGAACTGACAAATAGCAAATGACATCACACAATTCCATGCACGCGCATGAGCAAACCTGCAAAACTCAAATGTCGAATTGCGAGGCACCATTGTAATATATTTAAATTTATAAATTATCATTAAGATAAATTATATTTAGTGTAATTAGTATTAATATAGAAAAATATGTATTAATCATAATAATAAAAAGTAAAATAATATACATAATGGGTACTTTCTGCACTTTATCTACATTTTTTTTCTTTGTCTCTTTGCTCAGTTGAGTGTTCTTTTTGGAATTATTCCTCTATATATCCTCTTCAGGCACGCAAAGACACGAACGTTTTCGATGTGCTACACATCCTCTTCAGGCACGCAAAGACCGCCTGAAGAGGATGTTTAGCACATCAAAAATATTCGCTTGTACTAAGCTAATAAATTTAGTTTGATACTTTACTGCAAGAAGTGCTGTGTTTTCATTTATTTAAATAACCTTACAATTTGATTAAAATTGCAGCATGACAAGATATGAATAAAATATACTTGTATCTTTTTATATACAAATTTAAATGTTTGTTCATAAAAATACAAATATATTCAAATAAATTATTAATAAAAATTATGATCTATTTTTTATATTCTTGATTAGTATTGATATTTATTATATAGATTTATAAATAGTGGATATTCATAATATGCTTACATCTAAATATTAGTTTTATGCAACTTCTTCATAAAATGGATAATAAAATGACAGGTTCTTATAAGAATTTTGTTAAGAATATCTCTATTATACAATCTTGTTTAATTAAATTTATATCAACATTATATTGTGATGAAAATATAAAGAATCAATGGATAAATTTATTAGTACTATAATAAATTAATTGATTATAACTGTTATTGCTGTCAGGGACATTCAGAGGAAATACAAGGCTTGGGGCAACTAATATTTTTGAGGCCCTTCAAAAAAAGACAAAATTAACAAACACAGTGGTAAGTTTACAAGAAAAGTGAAAATATTGATAGAGAACTTCAAATTTGGATAAACACTGAAGCTTGAACAATTACAAAAATATACAAATATATTTTTTCTAACATATTGAGATCTGGGGCCAGCCACCTCTCTTTATATCAACATTATATTGTGATGAAAATATAAAGAATCAATGGATAAATTTATTAGTACCATAATAAATTAATTGATTATAAAAGTAATTTTGTTTTATTAAACATTTGATCTTCATTAATAGTATGAATACAATATACATTTGGTTTATGATTGCTAATAAAATGAATAATTTTCCATTAATAATGAACAAGAAGCTAAATATCTTTCTACTGTATTATAAGGTTATCGAAATTTCCTAGCTAGGTAAAATATGATCCAAATAAACCCAAATATAATTCAAAATTGCTATGAACTTCAAATGTGCAGAAATAAATATATTACAATTGATGTTTAACTCATAGCCCACAGTTACCCAACTGTGAGATTGTTCAGACTAAACCAAAATAAAATGCCATTATTAGAAACCAGAATGTTTTCTGTAAATGGTGTAAACTACATGAAAATAATTTCCATATGTAGATACTCTTCAAGTATATAATTAGCTATTATCTACAGCTTTTGGCATTATTACCGTAAATAACATAAACTTCAAATACACCGAAAACGTATGTTTCAGGATTATGACTTTGATACACCTCTTTGTAAAAAGTAAATATTATAATACTACTGTATATGTATCTTTATATAGTATTTTAATTTGACTATGTTAAATGCACATATACAGGTTAGCAGTGGCGGCTCGTTGTTGATTTTTGTGGGAGGGCTGAAAAAAATTATAATAAAATTCAAAGTTCATATAATAAAATACGTAGCTAAAATACGTAGTGCGGACTGCAATGTTTGCAGCCCATGATTTACATATCACAAAAACATATATCACGGGTTACCCCCACCTGCTCAATACACTGACTATGCGATGTGACTTGGTCTGCATTGACTGCAGCCCTGATGAGTACGCAATCGCACTGACTCATACAATACAATACAGAGTGCCTATCGAGGTACAATTCAAAAATAAATATAGGGCCTACTACGATCGGAAAAAATATGTTTTTGTAAAATAATTGTATGGTAATGTAATAGCTATAATAATTTAAAAATGTTTTCATTTTGGTGGGAGGGCTGCAGCCCTGCAGCCATTATGGGCGAGCCGCCACTGCTTTCATTGTTGCCATGTTTTTTAAAGTAGACCTGAAGGTAGACCTTGTCTATTTTACCTTGACTGTTTGAATTCAGGTTTTATAAGTATTAATATTAGATATTCGGATTTATTTCAGATTTATGAATAGTGTTCTTTAATTACTAATAGTACACACAATGACAAAACAGTCAGTGAGTTCATTAGAAACATTCATATATTTTTGGTATGATGGTCTTGGAACTGATTGCTTGCTTCTATATCAAGTACATCCTGATAAACTGGATTCATCAGTGGTTTGATGATGTGTATGATTGCAGGCAGATATGGAAGTGCCAGTCAACAAACCTGAAGGTAGATCCGAGTCTGACTTGAGCAATCCAGCCAGATACTTCATAATACTTACTTTGTTACTTGCTATTCACTCATGCATTCCACATAGCCAAAGTTGATTTATATACTGCAATCTATCACACACTTTTTCATTTCACACTGCTTTCATATTATGTCATTTGAGACACAATCATATTGTATCACTCTAACTACATCTCTCACATATCACATCTCCACTGCACTTAAATGCTTTCTATACCTTTTGGCACATACCTGTTTCACTTCTATACATCAGTGTTGGAACCAACACTGTCTGATATACAGCCATCTTAGCATTCTTTGACAGATTCTCATTTCTAGCATACCTTTCAAGTGCACACACAATTTTCAATCCAGCATTTTCTTTTCTTATAATCTCACTATTAATGCAGTCTTCTAACTCAAACATACTTCCTAAGTATATAAACTTATTCACTTGCTCCAGGTTCATCCAGTTCAGTTCAATCTCATATAATGTACATTCTTCATCATTCTCAAACACAAGTTTTTTTTTGCCTTCCCTATATTTATTCTTATCTGTTTCCTTTGACATCCTTCATTGAATTGTACAACAAGTATCCTTTCAGAGAGGAGAATAGTGTCACCCAGCTCAGAGACTTCTCACTCTCCCACTCTCAGAGAGGAGAATAGTGTCATCAGCATATAGCAAACAGCTACGCTTACATCATCAACAGTCACATCCAGAGCTTTAGGGGGCTCACACGAACCCCTTGTTCTTTTAGCTTGCTTATTTATTAATAAACTTTATACTACAAACTTCAAGGGAATTTATACCAAATAAACCTAAATTCTCACGCCAAATTTAACCCTTGAAACTATAACGGAATAATTTAATGATTGGAAATAATTTGGAACTAATTAGCGCCTCTTCGTAATTAGAATAATTATTAATTTCTACAAAATCAATGAGTGGCGCCATCTAATAATTAATAATTGAACTAGAATTTTTAATTAATTTATCTCATCTCATAATTAGAATAATTAATATTTTATTAAATCAATGAGTGGCATATCTATTAATTAATAATTGAACTAGGATTTTTAACTAATTTATCCGAAAAATTAATAATTGAACCAGAATTTTTAACTAATTTATCTGAAGAAAAAAATCTGCCTCGGCCTTAATAATTGAACTAGGATTTTTAACTAATTTATCTGAAGAAAAAATCTGCCTTGGCCCGGGATCGAACCGGGGACCTTTGGGCTCGTCATACCGCTAGACCACCGAGGCCAACAAGCAGATTGATTCTTCAGACAGTACTGTCTGAAGAATGCCAGAATGACAGTTCGGTTCCAGACGAGTGCCGTAATTTACGGCACTCGTCTGGAACCGAAGGTGACATAACTCTGGGGTATTCCTGTATATTCATGATTTTGAAATCTTTTTTTTTTCTCTCAACAGAATAGCTTTTTACAAAAATATCAGTTTTTTGGGCATATTTTACTTTTTTATTACATTCCTTTACAAGTCGACTACCGTCTCTGTGGTATTCTGATATTGTATTTGAATCTGACACTTTTCTGTACTTTTATATTATTATTTCATAAAGTGTATTATAAAAAAAATAAAGTATTTATATTTTTTTAAATTCTTTATTACAGTTTTATATTTTTTGACAGGGGGCTCATGGGCCACATTTGCATTAGGGCCCAAAATTTCTAGCTATGTTCTATGCCACTGGTCAGAACAGGCAGTTGGTTGTATTAAAAATTATTTTCTGCTAATCTAAAATACCTTTTTGAAATTTATATAATTACAGGTAGGCCTCGATTAGTGCGAATAATTGGTTCCACGAATTTCTCGCACTATTCGAAGTATTAACTCTATGTAAAATATGGTAATTGGTTCTTCCTTTGTGAGATTCCAGCCATTAGCCAACCTTCAATAACCACAATAACCACAATGCTAACTTAACACTGACGCAGTTTATCATTAATAATGCTACTAAAATTTTTTATTTTTAAGATTTCTAAATTTTCTACAACAAATCTATCTTTATAATTAACTATATCTTCTTCTTTAAGAAAAGATTTTACAATAGTGTATATATCAAATGAGATGATACAAGAATCTCAGAAATTAAAAAAATGGTAAATATCATTAAATTTAAAACAATCTATTAAAACTTAACGTCTAACGGATTTAATATATAAAATAATATTGTATTATACTAAAATAAAAATAAAAAATAAACTTAGTAAATGTGTAAAAACTATATTACTCATTAAAAACTATAGAATAATGAGTCTAAAAATTTTTAAATTGGCTAAATTCTGTTTACAACTTATAGCCAAGCAATAGACATATTTTCTGGCAGTTTATCATTAATAATGCTACTAAAATTTTTTATTTTTAAGATTTCTAAATTTTCTGCAACAAATCTATCTTTATAATTAACTAGATCTTCTTCTTTAAGAAAAGATTTTACGAATATAATATCAAAGTAAATTGGAACGAAACAAAAATCATTAGACAAACAACACAAGAAGAAAATAATTTTATCAAACAACAGTATACTGAATTTCATTTTAGAATTTATGATGATCTTGCAAAGTTGCTAATTTTAATGAATATCAATAATAATAATTATAAACAGTCCTTTACAGCCCTTTAGCAAGTATAAAATTTTATTCTGGCATAACGTTTTCGAACCTTATTACGTTTTATAATATTAAGCAAGTTGTTTTTGAATATTAAATAATTATAAACTAAACCTAACTGTCTAACGACTCTGCAAATCCAGAGTTTGGCCTGAGCTCAGGTCTTTAACTATGTTCTAAACTAAATATCATTAAACTCTGCAAATCCAGAGTTTGGCCTGAGCTCAGGTCTTTAACTATGTTCTAAACTAAATATGATTAAATTTAAAACAATCTATTAAAACTTAACGTCTAATGGACGAAAACAAAACAATCGGCACTTACAACTAAAAGTACTGATTAAGTGTTAGAACTAGAACGAACAACAATGTTAGAAACTTATTCTAATATCGTTGTTAGTTAATAATTGAAGAAATTTAAAAACAAATTAAATAATAAAAATATAAATTTATTAGACTCAAAACACTTACAAAAGTGTTAATAAAACCAAATTTATTAGACTCAAAAACACTTACAAAAGTGTTAATTAAAGCTTTTTTTAAACAATAATAAAGCAACAATCAATTAATCAACAAAACTTTTTTAATCCAAATCTAATATCGAACTTCAAGTTATTCACAAGAAACAAACCTTAAATACTACTTAATTTTACTATCTCCACCACTGATACAATCTTCAAGCAATTTTCGATCTTTACAAGAAACTTCAATGTCACTTAGCCAACCTTATAATACAACATCTCTATATGAACATCTCGTTGTGTCGTTGGTTGCTTCTGTTTTTATACCGAGTGACTTACAATCCCGCTCTTCACTCATTTACATAAGTTTGTGTAACACAATCTTCAAGCAATTTTCGATCTTTACAAGAAACTTCAATGTCACTTAGCCAACCTTATGTCAATACAACATCTCTATATGAACATCTCGTTGTGTCGTTGGTTGCTTCTGTTTTTATACCGAGTGACTTACAATCCCGCTCTTCACTCATTTACATAAGTTTGTGTAACAATATCTAATTTATTAGCTTAGAGTAATCAATTCATGTCATCCTCTTTACAATTTAATAATATACCGAACAAAACATTGATATGGGAGCATTCTTATATTCTCATATTGAATCAATGGTAAAACTTATTTAGATTTAGATGACGTCTTTAGCAGGGAAAGCTCATCTGAAAGATGGATGTCCATCCATAACACATGATTGCTAAATACCAAGATGGAGAATGTGGAACTAAGTCAACTCTTAAACTAAAATATAATACATTGGATAATATTGAAAATAACAAAAAATAATAAAAGAGCAAATAAAATAAAACAGGACATGTCAAAGTTAACTTCTTCACATTCTGTGGTTTTGTAAGACGCTAGTTGGATCTAACCAAAAGTACTTCGCTCAAAGTTAACTTCTTCACATTCTGTGGTTTTGTAAGACGCTAGTTGGATCTAACCAAAAATACTTCGTCTATTAAAGTGTTTATTTTATAAAATACTGCTGTTCTGTACTTTGATGATAAACTATTAATTCCATAAATTGATATTTATTTTATTATTATTAAAGGTTTAGAGACGTAAAAAGTTTTTAACCTGTCCTTAGAGGGTTAGATACCATCTAAGCAGAGACATAAACTTTATCATTGCTATTTCGGGTATATTTAACCCTAGGTATAAAAATACACCAATCCTGTTAATTAGCAACTGCTGTTTGTTTCCTCCCATTCGTAGTTCATAAAACCTCATTGGATTTAGATATTTTCTATTATTCTTTCAATAGAAAATATCTAAATCCAATGAAGTTTTATGAACTATGGATGGGAGGAAACAAACAGCAGTTGCTAATTAATACAGGATTGATGTATTTTTATACCTGGGTTAAATATACCCGAAATAGCAATGATAAAGTTTATGTCTTTGCTTAGATGGTATCTAACCCTCTAAGGACAGGTTAAAAACTTTTTACGTCTCTAAACCTTTAGTATGGAAAGTTTTTTAAAAAAGTTCTTTAAGTTTTAAAATTTTTAAATTATTGTAAAATACTTTGCGTTCTAGTTCATTTTGTAACGACTATGTTCTGTGTTCGAAAATAGAATTGTAAGTTATTGTATGAGCTGATGAGGGCAGATTAGCACCAAAAACATTACTCAATAAATAGTTTTTTGAGAAAAGTATAGTATTGTCTGGTCTGCTCGCTAGTGCTAAGAAGGTTATATACGAAGTCTAATTCCTATTAGAGCAGTAAGAGTGAAAGAAAATTATTGAATTCTCTTAACCCCTTGAGTGCCAGACATGTTAAACGTCAACGCGGCTAGCACAACAGTCGCGTTCTGTAGTTAAGCCTAATGATATTGAGAAATTTATAAATCGTCGAAACATGCTTATTTTCTGTCGAAGAAATCTGAAATTTTTACAGTTTATAAAGTTTATATCTTCCTTTTTAATAAAACAATTATTATTTATTTATTTATTTATTCATTTAAAGAATATTCACTGATTTTTTTTAAACCAAATTTTATTTTATTTATTTTTTTTTTTGCGATTTTTTAGGTATCCACTCAAATTGTTATGGCTGTTCAATAGCTGTTTCCATCCTGAATGAAATAAGCTATGAATGATGTATTTCCATCCATATTTTGATAAATTTGTAACATTATATAAATTCTCTTGACAAAATTGATGTATATTTTCTTATATAAAATGTTTTAATTTATATTCGATATTATTTTTGAGTAATTTTTTACGTTAAGTTATATGTTTTATGTTAATTTATATTTTAATAGTATTGTGCTTTATTTTGCAAAATATTTGAAATTTTTTAAGAAAAAAATTCTAAAGTTAGAACAACTCTCCTCCCACAATAACGGCTATAATATTAGCTTTTTTACCCATATTGGTTCAGAATATATTTTTTCTACCTAAAAGAGACAGTATTGAGCTTAGTAGATGGAACAGAAATTTACTGGGAAGGAACTGGCGGGAGTTCTAATCGAGCATAACATGCCCATTTTAAAATTTAAAATAATAATAATTATAAAATGGAAAAATATTTTTAATTGGTATTCGATAATAATATTAATAATATAATACATATTTTTAATTGGTATTCGATAATAATATAATTTACAATATATAGTACAGGTAGGCCTCGATTAGTGAGAGTTCGAATAATGTTACTTTGATTAGTGCGACTTACAAAAATGATACTGTTTTTCAGTTAGTGTGAGCAAATATTCGCGACTTATAAAATTGATACCATTTTTCAGTTAGTGCGAGCAAATATTTGATTAATGCGGTAGGCCTCAATTAGTGCGAGTTCGAATAATGCAATATTCAATTAGTGCAAGGCCTCGATTAGTGCGAGTTCCAATAATGCGATTTCGATTAGTGCGACTTTCGCAAAAATACAGGTAGGCCTCGATTAGTGCTACTTATAAAAATGATTCAAAGGCCGGGAAATCAGAAACACTAAGTGTAAACTTATAAAAATGATACCTTTTTTTTCAGTTAGTGCGAGCAAATATTCGATTAATGCGAGTTGTAAGCATAGATTCAGTTAGTGCGAGCAAATATTCGATTAATGTGAGTTGTAAGCATAGACTAGTTAGTGCGAGCAAATATTCGATTAATGCGAGTTGTAAGCATAGACCCTACACGACGCTCTTCCGATCTCAACTTATAAAATTGATACCGTTTTTCAGTTACGATATTCGATTAGTGCGACTTATAAAAATGATACCGTTTTTCACTTAGTGCGAGCAAATATTCGATTAATGCGAGTTGTAAGCATAGACCAGTTTTACTAACAATTACTAACAAAGCTCCGCCTCCTCCTTTTATGATGTCAATTAACAAATTACCGTTAATTTTCGGTTAGTAAGATTTATGATGTCAATTAACAAATTACTGTTAATTTTCAGTTAGTAAAACTGGACGAGGAGCAGTCCAAAAATAGTCACTTGGCTTTGATGGGGTGAAACACCAGAAAGATGGGCTTTTTGCTGTTAACTGTTTAACATTACTGTACTATTATTTAGCTTTGCTATCGTATACATACAGTATAGTTTAGAATTTTCTCTTTTAAAAAGTATCGAAATAGATAAAAAAAATGTTCTGTGTTCGAAAATAGAATTGTAAGTTATTGTATGAGCTGATGAGGGCAGATTAGTACTGTCTGGTTTGCTCGCTAGTGCTAAGAAGTTTATATATGAAGATTAAACCTTATGTAAAAGCTTTTTGAAAATCATTGCTCAGCCTTAGAACCTCAACTGACATGAAAATAGAAGAAAATAATATGTGGCAGCTTCTGGCATAAATTATGCTACAGCAGCAGGGATGTCACACATCCCTGTCTCATTTTTCTTTCATTGTAAACCATCCTGATTTGTCTTCATTTATTCTTACACTTGCATAATTATTAGCATACATTGCTCTCACTGCCTTAATAATTGTTTATTCACATCATATAACTTCTGCACTTTCCACAGATTAGTTCTATTCACTTTGTTATATTCTCAAGATCTATAAAAGCACAAAATACTCTCCACAATCGTACGCATTTGAGAAAATCTGATCCATACATCCTCTTCCGTTCCTGAATCTGCATTGCATATCCATACTCTCTCATTAGTCACTTTTTCACTTTCTCAATAATAATCTTACCAAATACATTACCAGCCATATTCAGCAAACTTATACTCCTATAATTCTTGCATTCTCCTCTCCCCCTTCCTTTTATAAATGGGACAAAAAAAAAAATTTAATCCAATCACTTAGAATCACTCCTTTCATTCATTATAGTTTACAAAAGTGCCTCATCCAATTCACAACACACTTCAACATCTCAGTCAAAACTCATCATTCTAAGACTCTTATCACACTTCAATTTACCAATCACACACACAATCTCTTCTTCACTGATTTGTTCATCATGCTCACATTCATTCATTTCATTAACCTGTTCTCACTTTCATCCTCATTCCTTTCTCCACTGGGCTTGTAAAGCTCATGAAAATACTCTCTCCATCTCTCAATCCCTGGATCTATTCATCCCACAGAATTCTACCATTCTTATCTTTTGCATCAGACACACCTATACCTTGTTTTCTCCTCAAATTTCTCACACATTTCCAGAAGAATATATCTACTACTAATAAATTATATTTGTGGGACCCACAGATGGAATGACAGACTTGAGCATTCATGGACTTGAGTAAGAACAGGCGAATAGTAGGTTTCTCCAATCAACAAATTCAATTCCACACACACACACACACACACACACACACACACACCTTCTTTCACTCTTTTTGTACATTCTTCTTTTACATTTCTTATATCTGACATTACACTTCCATTTAACATTCTCAAATATACTTTCTTTTTCTCAAATACATTAAACAGGAATAATATAATTTATTGGCAGTAATGTTTTTGGCCTTTAGCCACATCTAATAATTGTTAATGTATATCTACTACTAATAAATTATTCTAATAATTGTTAATGTATATCTACTACTAATAAATTATATTTGTGGGACCCACAGATGGAATGACAGACTTGAGCATTCATGGACTTGAGTAAGAACAGGCGAATAGTAGGTTTCTCCAATCAACAAATCCATTCATCTGTTAGTGGCAAAGTATGAAATGCAGGCATTGTATAGAATGCCTAGGCAATATATGGAATGCCTGGCGTTTTTAGGCAAAATATGAAACGATTAATATTATATATACTTTGCCTAGGCATTATATAGAAAAACTGATGCTATTTAGGCAAAGTATTAAAGGAGAGTCATGAAATCAACATATGAAAATACACGAAAGATGTTAAATTAATACTTATTTATGAAAATTTAATGGAACTTTAAAAATATCAATAATTTTGTCAAACAGGGTGCAAATTATAACATATAGCTTATATGTATAAATAAAATAAATAACGTTTATAAATAAATATGCAATTTTTAATCCTTGACCTGCTATGGATGCATAAATGCTCAGCTAAAGCTATTGGTATGGAATATGGACGCATATATGCGTTTAATATATGTGTTTATTTTTCTATTCAAAAATACAAGAATCAGCATTATCAATGAGTTTGAGATAGTACACGAGAAAATCAGCACCATTAGCAGTAAAGAAACATAAACTTTATTAGCTAGAACTTGACAAATGTTTTCGGCCAATACGCCATCATCAGGTACAATATTCTAAAATGGAATAATTTTTAAAAATACATTAGGAATACTCGGTCGTCATGGCAACAACCTATCAACTCAAAGTGTTGTGTATACGAAATAACAAAAATTAACAAGAATAGGTAAAGATTAAACATAAATAACTTTACTTAAAAAACATTAATAGTTCGCATGTCCCTGTACTCCGGAGGACTTACAACCCTTTAAAGGCAGCCAACCACCATTGAGCACACGAAGTGCCACAACAATCACGCCACCAAGACATGTCACATTGCGTCGCTCTCCTACCTACTACCGGGTAATAAGGAGGCTAACATCAGGCCTTGGTAACGCAACGTGCCATGACGCCCCGCGCACCCGATGGCAACCGGCCAGTCCCAAAGGGCAAGTCAGTGCCACCTATATGTTTTCTCTCCTTCTTTGTGTCGCATATTTCCATGGTTGCGGGGGTTCCCAAGCTAGTCGATCATTCAACAATTTTTCTTTACACTTCCTTCGTAAAATTTCTACCAATTCGGTGATTGCTGGTTGTGTTTGCTGCTTAATGGATTTCACTATCTTTGCTTCGTCCCATCATATATTTAAATCTCTGCTGTAGGCCTCTGTTGCTAACAAGGTAGATAGTCTGGCCTGTAAAATATCCTTTTTATGCTCCTCTATTCTTTTTCCTAAATTCCGTATCGTGACCCCTACATCGGCAGCCTCTTTCTGTGTTTGCGCGTTGTTAGTCGGGATCCTATAAACTCCTCTCCTCTCATGCTGTTGTAAAGGGTCCTTTTCATTTCTTAAGAGGTTGAACAATGTGGGACCTCTACGTGCTGTTAATTTCTTTTTCTTCTTCTTAGCTATTCTTTTAACAACTTTTAAGCTTTTGATGTGATACGGTACTGGCATGTAGTTACTTGGGTTGACTAGAACTTCATCACATTCATTACGTTGTGTAGGCATTTCCTTTCTTACTCCGTTCCAAATTCGCCACAGGAAAGATTTAGTATATCCATGTTGCTGTCCAGTGTTGCCAAATATAGCAGTTCTTGATGTAAGTCTTCTTTCTCGCTACAGTACATCAGAGCCTTCTAAAGGCAGCCTTCTTATAGCTGATGGGGTCGTTTGACTAGTTAGGAATAATTACTGGTTTATACGCCGGCTTTCTATAGACTTTGGTTTTGAGGTTCCTTTGATTTACTTCAATGCTCAAATCCAAAAAATGTATTCCCTTCGAGCTTTGTTGCGTTAGACCGTACTGGTCCATGGTTAAAGCCTCTGCAAAATTATCAACTCTATCTGGATCCCTCCCTACAATTAGAACATCGTCAACATAGCGTACGTATAGTTTTATTGCTGGTTCGAAGGTCAGAAGTTTCTGGTTCTCTATTGTTCTGAGAATAATCTCCGCCAATGGGAACACCTATTTCTTGCTTATATAATCTTCCTCTGAATGTAAAGTAGGATCCATAACATACTAGATGTGCTATCTCACGCAAAAGGTGGGAAATACTTTGTGCCTGTGGGATGTTCTCTAACATTTACATTAACATTCTTCTTTACTGATAATAGTGCTGATTTTCTCGTGTATTATACTGAGTATAAGCAGTAGAATTCTTGTAATTTATGAAATGGAGCAGAGCCAGTTCGAGATAGTCACATATATTTAATGCTTGGTGATGATTGATATGTCCTTACACCTCCAAATTGGGTCCATGTTGACCATCGCTGTTCGCCCGAGGCGATTCTTCATGTGATTTCGAGGTGCCAGTCGCCATTGCAGTCTACCTTGGAGCCCAGAAAGATGAAGCTGTAGACCACCTCGATCTTCTCGTTGTTGATCTTTATATGGACTTCCTTGACAGCAGTGGTCATAATTTTTGTTTTCTTGATGTTCAACTGAAGTCCCATTTTCTCACTTTCATTTTTTAGCTTCATGATCGATCATCTGCTTCAGGTCCTTCTTGCTTTTCGCCAAGTGGTCATAATTTTTGTTTTCTTGATGTTCAACTGAAGTCCCATTTTCTCACTTTCATTTTTTAGCTTCATGATCATCTGCTTCAGGTCCTTCTTGCTTTTTGCCAACAAAGTCTTGTCGTCAGCAAACCTGAGGTTGCTTATTGTCCAACTCCCAATCTTCAGCCCCACTTCAGATTCCTCCAGGCTCCAGTTTCCGCATGATCACTTCAGCATAGAGATTGAAGAGAAACGAGGAGAGGGTGCAGCCCTGTCTGGTGCCTTTCTTGATCTTGAACCAATATGTATCTCCTTATCTGGTTCTCACAGTAGCTTTCTGGTTCTGGAAGAGTGATCTGATCAATCTGATCAGGTGTTCCGGCACTCCCAATTCCCGCAGGGCGACCCAAAGCTTGCTATGCTCCATGCAATCGAATGCCTTGGTGTAGTCAATGAAGCACATGTAGAGTTTCTTTTGGTATTCTCTGCCTTCTCCATGATCCATCTAAGATTCGCAATGTTATCGCGGGTCCCCCGGCCCCACCTGAATCCTGCTTCGACGTCTGGTAGTTCCCAATCAATGACAATGTCATTGATTGAGAACTACCAACTGTCCAAACGGATCAGTCTATCTAAACTATCAGTCACTTCTGAATGACCTTCAATAGAATCTTGCTGGCGTGTGGTATGAGGGCAATGGTTCGATTAGTTGGCACAGTCCCTTATGTCTCCCTTTTTTGGTATGGGGACGAAGACTGACCGCCTCCAATCAGCTGGCCACGTGCAGGATTTCCAAATCTGCTGGCAAAGAGACATCAATGGCAGCCTTGGGATTGGCCTGAGCAGTTTGGCAGGGATTCCATCGATGCCAGGTTCCATGCTCAGTAGTTGATTCATTGCCCACTCCACTTCGCTCTCAAGATCTGGTTCTTGAAGTACCTGGTCTGTCTGATCTTCGTTCTGTTGATCATCAATGGAAGTGTACAGGTCTTCAGTGTATTCTCGCCATCTCTCCTTGAAATCTTGCTGGTCGGTCAGTTTGTTGCCATCACGATCTTTGATGGTTGATTGTCGGGCTGAGAAGGGCGTTTTCACCTGTTTCACTGTGGCGAATAATTCTCGAGTTTGGCCTTTCCTGAACGCTTCTTCGAGACTGATGCAGCAGGCATTAAGGGTGTTGTTCTTGTCGATTCTTGTCTCACGTTGGAAATCTTCATGCAATCACCTGGCCTTGTCAATCTAGCCTTTGGCCTTGGCTTCACGTCGCTTCTCCGCGATCTGCAGGGTCTTCTCAGTTAGCCAAACTGCTCTCTTGGTTGGCATCTTGTAGGAGACATATTCCAGAGCAGTCTCTATGATAGTCCCTTTGATCATTGCCCACAATTCTTCGGTCTGTCCACCGTCCAAGCTGAGCACTTCGAACCTGTTCTTCACCTCAATCGTGTACTAGGTTTGGATTCTGCTGACGTCAAACTTCTTTGCTACCACTGTCTTCTTGACTTTGTACAACCGAATCTTGATCCTGGCAATGAGTAATTGGTGATTGGACCCCAATCTGCACCTGGGGGCCTATTCTGAATTGATTGTCGGGCTGAGAAGGGCGTTTTCACCTGTTTCACTGTGGCGAATAATTCTCGAGTTTGGCCTTTCCTGAACGGTTCCTCGAATAGGGCACAAGCCGGGCCTTTCTGGAGCAATTCCGCTGCAAATTTTGGAAGAAACAGAATGTAAGAAATTTTGGAAGAAACAGAATGCAAATTTTGCAAGAAACAGAATGTAAGATTGTATAATTTGAATTGTATTCTATTTGAATTTTACGATATAGTTCCATTAACCTTGTTAACTGAGGATGGTAGCAAAGTTACCGAAAACGTTTTTAAGCTTGTAACTTTAATAAAATAGTAAACGAAATATAACTGCAGAAGTGCTTGTGTTTAAAGGATTATCATATTAAGTAGCAGTTAGAAAGATTAAAATTTTTGGACTATATTTTAGTTTAATTTCATATAAAAAAGTTTAATTTGAATATATAATTATTATTTAAAAAATTTTGTATATTAAAGTGCAATGAAAGTTTCTGATTTTACAAATATATTTTGTACATTTTTTTAATAAAATTTCATCCTAGATTTCGAATTGCCAATTGAACTGTCTTATCTGGTATATCAATATAAAATTATTTTCAAATTCTTAAAATTTTAAAAAAGAAGTTATATTTTTTATATATAATATGAGTTCATTTTTGTACAGATGTTTCTGATATTTTTCATTTGTTTTTGTATTTTAAAAGTTGAAAAAACCCATATTTATAAATGAAATTATATATCATAAATTTACTATCACTAATAAACTAAATATCCTTAATAAAAAACTGTATAACTATAACGTCCTGCCCCAGGTGCCGGACGGTCATTATGTCGAATCTGACCACTCCCCGCTGACTGAAAATTTGCTCTTTGTCGAAGCTGGACAATTATATGAAAATGTATGTCGACATGAGTTAACCAATCCAAGAATAACCAGAACTGATCCATCATTAGTAATTTTTATTCACCAGATAAAAATTAACAAAAAAAGATCTTACAATAGTTTGACAAACAATTAGTTCCTGGTCCTTCCAAAAATAAAAAATTGTCACAGTCATTGACGATACACTTCTTGTTACAGTTCCAACGTCGGCCACAGCACTTCATTGGAAGGACCTCTTCAACACCCTCTATCGGGTACTTTAATACAGTACTTAATTTACATAAACCTAATAAATTGTACATACAGTATTTTAACTTCAAATGAACTAAATCAATATTCACATTAGTAATTCGAATTAATACAAAATAATAAATAATCCACATACAAGCAAACTGATACATGTCAGATTCAAATAATAACACAAACGTCACTATCCAGTCTTTGGACAGCACCTGTCCAATATGGCGTCGGCTCAACTTCTCCATTACAGGTACAATTAATACTTTCCAATTTAATCCATTTGGGCACAATTCACAACCCCTGCATCTCCAACCTTTACATAACTATTATATTTTTATAATGTATCAGGAATGATCTTGGAATTTTTTTTTTCATTTTTTAAATTTAAATTTCTTTTTGGTGTATTCAAATTCTAAAGGAAAATATTTATAGTGTTTATTAATTAATTTATAAATTTTAGTTTCTAAAAGAAAATCATTAAAATCTAAAATAATTTATTATTTATGACAATTTTTAGTTTCAAGATAATGAATTTCCAAGTTTATCTGGAGTTAGGATTGTAAGAATAGCCACACATCCTGATTATCAAAGGGTTAGTAAATTTTAATTTTTTTGTTAAATTACTAATATTTTTATAATAAATATAATTGAAATCCTTCTAGATGGGATATGGTAGTCGTGCCCTTAAATTGCTTGAAGAATATTACAGTGGAAAAATGTGTAGCCTTGATGAAGATAATTTAATGGATAATAATTTGCAAGAAATTCAATGTGTTGAAGATGAAAGTATTGGGCTGTTAGAAGAAACTATATCACCTCGTAAATCTCTTCCACCACTATTTTTAAAACTGAGTGAACGGCAAGCAGAAAAATTGGATTATATTGGAGTATCATATGGCCTGACTTCAGATCTTTTAAGGTTAAATTTTTTGTAATTTATTAATAATAATTTTTAATGTAGAAAAAATTTTTGAATCTATTATATCAAAATGAAGAATAACAAGTTATTACTTTAGTGTTGAAATATAAATTCTTTTTTTTGTCAAGATAAGAAATTATAAAATACATTTAGTTTTGAATACAATTTACCCAAATATTCTTATATTTAATGATGATGAAAAATAAACTTTTTTCAAGTAAACAAAATGTTTTATTTTGTATTGCCCATTGAAATATGAATAATTATATTCAAAACTGCTTTGATCAATATTAAACCTGGATTTGAATATTAAAGTAATTTATTATTCTCTGCAGCATTGAGAGATCAACTTTATGTTTGCTTTAGATTTTAGTTTCTATTTTTAATGAAATATACAGTAAATAAAATTATTTCAGTACTTTTGGAACCAAAATAACAGCAGTATCTGAATTATGAACAACCTGATTTATGAACAAAAATTATGTATGAATTATCTTAATAACTAAAGGAAGTTCTGTTTTTTCCCAGGAATATAAAATTTTACTAAATAAATTTTTCACTACACAGTTTTCCTTTATAGAATCAGTACTGCATATAAATTCAGTGTGTTTTCTATCTGTCTATTTCTTGGAAATATTAAAATAAATTCAATAATAAATTTTTAATTCTGAATTTTTATATAACTTATTAATGAAAAAGCTATTGTAATAAATTTTTTTCTCATAAACAACATTAATTCTGATAGCAAAAGCTTTTATAATCAGTACAGAATTTTTGAAAATTATTCAATATTCTGAAATTTTCAATAAGCCTAAAATGAAATAATTCATTGATTTTGCTTTGAAAATGGAATTTATATCCAAACAAACCTAAATACCCAAGCCAAATTTTAGCCCTTGAAACTTTAATGGAATAATTTAATGATTGGAATTAATTTGAACTAATGTTAGTGCCATCTCATAATAAGAATAATTATTATTTTACCGAATCAATGAGTGGCACCATCTAATAATAATAATTAAAAAATTCATATTTCTATAGTAAAAGTACTTATATTAAATGCAAAGAAATGGAAATGTAATTCGAGATTTCTGATAGACTTACATAGTTTTTATTAAGCCAAACATAAACTTAATACTATGTTTTAATTTTTATAAATTTTTAAAAAGCTACATAATGTTTCTTCTTCCATTTTGTTTTATCTGTACAATAATAATAAATTAATTCTCTATAGACTTACAAACATTTTCTACTAAATTACATTGCTTTTCACATGCAACAATATGGATATAATTATATTATTTACAGTACAATATTATAATGTAATATTAATTATATTATATTACAATAATAAATAATATAATTATATTAGTACTGTTTATAATAAAATATTACAAACATACCATATTTCCTTAATAATGATTGCACATTTTTTAATATGCAATAAATATTTTATACTGTACTTTACATGCCAAAATAATGCATATATTATATATATCATCATCATCTACTTTCTTTTTTCAAAAATTTTTTCTTTTTTAAAAGTATGTGAAATAATCTGTAAAAGTAAAATAACAGTTTAAATTATATATTTGCTTTACCACCATCATCTGGCTTTTTTGACATGCTATTTCACATTAGTGCACACAATTTTTTATGTTGATAGTTCAAGTGTTTATGCAAAACTTTTTTATATTAAAAACTTTAATGAACAAAGCTAATAATCAGAAACTAATTTATGCCATTGATGACAATTTTAACACTTTGAATGCTGCAACTATAGCTCATACAGGTATTAATTAATGATCTAGCTATAGCTATATCTCATACAAAGATTTTAAAACTGTGTTGCTGGAATTTCCCATGAAATTTTTATGTTGCTCTATCTACTGTTAGGGCAATGATGTCTCTGCTATTGCATAAAACAAGTTTCATCCAGTTACATAGGAAAAAAAAATTTTTAAAAAATCGAATTTTCTAAGGAATATTAAAATTTCAGTATTGTGAAATTTGTTAAATCTTTATAAAATCTCATTTTATAAGAATTTCACAAATATCATTTTTTTTATTTTATAAGATTGATTGCATTCCAAGTAAAAGAAAATTATTTGTAATTGTAATATAATCTTAATTTATGTTGTGTTTATATAAAATGATGTGACATGAAACATAAATTTACCATTCCAAAATTAGGATTTAAGAAAAAAACCTTTTAAAAAATTTATTATTAATACAATAAAATAAAACCCAAAAGTTAATATAGAAAGATATAGTATTATTCAACTTCAATTTATTATTCTTCACTTTAATATCTCTGTCACTCATACAATAACTGATTTTTTAATGTGATCCATGTCTTTAAAAGTCTCGACCACAATTTCAATCTTATTGTTATGTCATGCTGTATTGCAACTTTTGGCTTTTTAGATACAGAGCAATATTTTTTAAGATATTTATAAACTATAAATACAAGATATTCTTACACACATCTTTATCAATTCACATTTCTGCACTATTTTCTGTCTCTGCTTTGCAAAGTGTTTTTGTTAGTTATGAGCATCTGATTTTATGTTTCTAACTGTAGTGTAATCCTGTTATTTTGATGGCTTCTAACTGTAAAGCAAACGATTTTCTACTTTGCTTAATAAATTATGCAATAATATATTGGTATATTGATCAAAATTGCTATTGTAGAAGAGTTAGCATAAATGAATATGTTGTGCATTCAAATTTTTATTGTAAACAATTTGTTCTTGATAATTAAAAAATTTTCATTATAAAACTATATTCCACATTCAAAAATTATACTGATTTACAAGAGAGGCTGAGATTATAAATTCACTAAATTTATAATTGATTTTCTTATCAGTAAAATTTTATCATTAACCTTTTCATTCTAACTCTTAATCATTTAAAAATTAAATAGGCAAATAGTTTCTGATTTTCTTATCAGTAAAATTTTATCATTAACCTTTTCATTCTAACTCTTAATCATTTAGAAACTATTTGCCTATTTAATTTTTATATTAAATTTATAGGTAAGCAAAATTAAAACAATTTCATTAATAAAGTATGACAAAAAAATTTTCCAGATTTAACAAAAGAAGAATTAGATGTTCATCTAACTACTTATGAATTAAAGCGACTGGAACTTTATGCTCAAAATTTAACAGATTATCATCTCATAATGGACATTTTGCAGATTGTGACACGTTTGTTTTTCAGCAATAAGCTTGGAGATACACGTCTTTCTATGGTTCAGTCTGTAAGTTAAAAGTTTTATCATTTTCTTTAATGAAAAAATTTCAGCTTTTTAAGTTTTATGAAAATTTATAAATAATAGTATGCTAAATAAAAATAAAGAATTTCCATTCTATTTAAAAAATTTGGGAATCAGAATTAAATATAAATTTTATTATAGAATAAGAGCATTTATTCATTTTAAAAAAACAACATATTTTCAATTATATGCATTCTATCTATTTCAAAAGAAAGCAGTATAAATTATATTATAAAAATGTTGAGTACAGTAAGATCCAAACTTATGTAGAAATTTTTTGGGTGAATTAACCATGTAAGTCCAACAATGCTTAAATTCGTTATATACGAATGAGTGCATTAGCAAAAGAAATGGACAAATGACATTTATGAGCATACATTAAGCATAGAAAAGAAAATGTAAAGACCATAAATAATATTTTTTTTATGGGAAAATAAATTATTTAATGAATTTTTCATTTGCATTTTATGAAAATTCAACAAAAAAATTTATGCATCTGCATATCTCTGATTATGATTATGATTTGCAGTATTGCTAATGTTTTGCCTTCTCAAAATTTGTTTATTACATTTAAAATCAGTCATACATTTAAAATCAATGCAATTTATGTTTCTTAATTTTCCCAATCCAAGGAAAAATTCAAGCATAATTCCTGTTTTTTCCCAGTGGGCAAAATTCATGCATAATTCCCACTTTTTCCAATTGCTGACTACCCTGGGAAATAGTTATCAACATTATTTGATGGAACTAATTAGCTTATGAATTTGCTATAAGCTAATTAACTCAATCATACTGGACATAAGTGATTTTTCAACTATTTTATAGGAAATAATGTGCAGCTGTTCTTTGGAAATTGAATTTATTAATATTTTAAAATATATAATCTATTTTCATTATCATTACTTAAAAATTTCAGGTTATCCTTATTGGATTAGGATTGCAGCACAAAGAGGTAGAGGAGCTATCAAAAGAAATTGATCTTCCTGTTGGACAAATTATGGGCCTATTTAATAAAGCTTTGAGACGTATAGTGCAGTATCTTCAAAATATATATGAAAAATCTGTTGAAAAAACATTGCTTAACCCCACACCTATTTCAATGGAGCCTGTTTCACAATCATTACATGAAGAATTGGTATGTAAAAATGCTGTTTGTTTATTTTATTCATTGAATATAAATTCCTATTTTTTTGCAACTTTTCTTAGTTTTTATTTGCTATTTTTAAATTCCAAAACAGTTAAATAAGAATCAAAAATTATTAAATTAAAAAAATACCCCACTTACCATTCATTTTATATTGTAAAAATTTTATTTCGGTCATAAGTTTATTAAATTAAAAAAATACCCCACTTACCATTCATTTTATATTGTAAAAATTTTATTTTGGTCATAAGCTACTATATACAAGGTTGTTCAATAAGTTCGCGGAGCGCCATCTATTAGTCAAAATTAGAACTAAAACTTCGACGCCATTTTCATATTTGTTCTTTCTTAGAAACACGTCAAAAGTTTCATTTCGATCTGTTAATTTATTCATTGTTTAACCGCCCTTTATATCTAACGTGTTGTGCCTTTTTTT
>AYEL01088900.1:0-27705 GCA_000484575.1 Olivierus martensii | reverse complement strand
GTCATTGGTGCCAATGTTTACTTTTGACATCTGTCAACAACATCCAAATCAAAACCATACAAGTTTCATACAATAACGCATGTTTTTTACGTGTTAAAAATGTCAACTTTTGTGCCTACAAGTTACGATTTGCGGACATCATTGATTTTTTGTTATCATTTGAAGAAAACTGCTGCAGAATCACAACAAATGCTTGTAGAAGCTTATGGTGAGCATGCACTTGGTAAATCACAATGCTATGAGTGGTTTAATAAATTCAAAAGTGGTGATTTTGATGTGAGAAATGAAAAACATGGAAGACCACCAAAAAAGTTTGAAGACAGTGAATTGCAAGCATTGTTGGATGAGGATGACGCTCAAATGCAAAAACAACTCGCGGAGCAATTGAATGTGTCACGAGAAGCCATCTCCATACGTTTAAAAGCCATGGGAAAGATCCATAAGCTGGGAAAATGGGTTCCGCATGAACTGAATGAAAGACAACAGGAAAATTGAAAAACCACTTGTGAAATGCTGCTCGCCAGATACAAAAGAAAATCATTTCTCCATTGAATTGTGACTGGCAATGAAAAATGGATCTATTTTGAGAATCCAAGCGCAAGAAATCTTGGGTTAATCCAGGACACCCATCGACATCGACTTCAATTCTAAGTCATTTCTCCATTGAATTGTGACTGGTGATGAAAAATGGATCTATTTTGAGAATCCAAGCGCAAAAAATCTTGGGTTAATCCAGGACACCCATCGACATCGACTTCAATTCCGTCCAAATCGCTTCAGACGGAAGACAATGCTTTGTGTTTGGTGGGATCAGAGGGGTGTGATTTATTTTGAGCTGCTAAAACCTGGTGAAACCGTAAATACTAAACGCTACCAACAGTTTGAATCGAACTTTGCATGAAAAACGACCAGAATATGATAAAAGGCAGATCGAGCTTTGCATGAAAAACGACAGAATATGATAAAAGGCAACACAAAGTGATTTTGCTTCATGACAATGCACCATCATACAAAGCAAAAGGGGTCCAGGAAATGTTGGAAGCACTTAATTGGGAAATACTTTCACATGCGGCTTACTCGTCAGACTTGGCTCCATCCGATTTTCATTTATTTGCTTCGATGGGGTACGGACTTGCTGAGCAGTGCTTCACTTCCTACGAAAATGTATGAAAATGGCTCGATAGCTGGTTTGCTTCAAAAGAAGAACAGTTTTTCTGGCATGGCCTCCCACATTGCCGGAAAGATGGGAAAAATGTATAACTAATAATAGGCAATACTTTGAATAAAATACTGTTAACCATTATCATATGATGAACGTGTACTTTTTACTAAAAAATTCTGGTTTCATATTTACACACCTGATAGGATGCACTCATTAAAAGACAAAATCAATTGCTCAAAAATCAATTTAATAAACTATTTAGGACAATTTTAATCATTTTATTACATGTATTAAGTACTGCATATTCTTGTGCAGGACAATAAAATATGCATTAAAACTAAACACTCAAACTTTTAAATATTTTTACATTAAAAGTGCACAAACAAAACCTAATATGCTTGCAGAATAATAAATTTTTTCTGGCCGCTGAAATATTAAGATATATGTTTTTTATGAATTAGTGAAACTGTTTTTATTAATATACTTACATTGATGCCCAGGACTGCATGACATAACAATAATAATAATAATAATAATAACCCTTCCTGAATCCTGCTAAGCTGCCTCAAAGTGGCAGAGGGGTGTACATGGGCAGAATAGGCGATGCAAGTCAGAAATATTTTTCTAATATTAAATAGGTACTAATATGCATAATAAGCTACTGAATAAATTGTAATCAATGATCGTAATATTATGCGCATACATAGAGCATAAAGCAAAAGCCCAAACGTTGGGGAGTATACTATGCACATACATAGAGCGTAAAGCAAAAGCCTGAACGTTGGGGAGTGGAAGCTCGGGAAGAAATAAAGTTAAAATATTCGCTTTGAATTTAAGCTGCACCCAAATTTTACGTCTTAAAAATCTGAATAAAGTAAAGCAAAAACCTGAATATTGGAGATCGGCAGAAATAAGATGTTAAAATATTCATCGTCTTAAAAATCCGAATAAAAAGTGCGGCTTATATTCGAAGTAATACGGTAATTAAATATATAACTCATGAAATCTATTAGAAAGATTTTCAGAAAACTTAAAACACACACATGCTATGAAAACCGCAACACACACATTAACGAATACATAGACACACCAAAACAGAAACTTGCTGCAAAATCACAAAGCCTGAAACATTACAAAACCAGTCTGCAAAGTCACGTATTATAACAACTGTCAATAATACTAATTATAAACTAAAGCTAATGATTAGCGACTCTGCAAATTCCAGAATTCTGCCTGAGCTCAGGTCTTTAAGTTCGAACTTAATACTATATTAATTTCAAAAACAATCTAACAACAACGTAATGTCTAACTGACGAAACGAACCTCTGCAAAATCACAAAGCCTGAAACATTACAAAACCAGTCTGCAAAGTCACGTATTATAACGACTGTCAATAATACTAATTATTAGCGACTCTGCAAATTCCAGAATTCTGCCTGAGCTCAGGTCTTTAAGTTCTAACTTAATACTATATTAATTTCAAAAACAATCTAACAATAACGTAATGTCTAACTGACGAAACGAACTGGAAATCCGAACTTAAACTAGAAGTGCCGATTAAGTGTTAGAACTAGAACAACAACGATGTTAGAAACGTACACTAATAAATTAAAGTAATTCTCAAACAAGTTAGATAATGAAAAAAAGATAAATTTATTAGACTCCAAAACACTTACAACAGTGTTTTAAAATGCTTTATTGAAACTATAATAAAGCAACAAGTAATTAATCAACAAACTTGTTTAATCCAATTCAAAACTCAACAATCAATTATTCACAATTTTCCGTCAGTGTATATAGTAACCCATGAGTATTGTATTTCCTTACAAAATAGTTATAGTTTTATGCTTAATTTTTATGTTTAAGGTTGGATCATTGAGGGATATCAGGTGTGTAAATATGAAACCGGAATTTGCAAAAAGATGGCGCCACCTGTCAACGTACCTTTCATCAAACCACGTCATCGGCGCTGTTGTTTACTTTTGACATCTGTCAACAACATCCCCAAATCAAAACCATACAGTTTCGCATACAATAACACGTTTTTTACGATGCTAAAAATCAACTTTGTGCCACATGTTACAGATTTGCGGACATCATTGATTTTTTGTTATCATTTGAAGAAAACTGCTGCAGAATCACAACAAATGCTTGTATATCTAGTTTTCTTTATAATAAATTTATTTTTTCTTGCAATTTTGTCATTTTTAATTACATCGCGATTAATCCGGATTTATCTGCACGACCCTGTATATTATCATCATTGACTATTAATAATCTTATTTATATTCATTTCTGGGTGGCCAGATGGCCAAGTGGTAACACTGTTGGCATACCATATAGGAGGACCTGGGTTTTACAGGGTGCTGGGCCCAGCCCAGCAATCCCCATCCTTCACCATCCGGCCCCCTTCACAGGTGCAGGGGCAGCCCGTGATTGGAACTGGCCCCAAACCTTGACATAAAAACTAACACTTCCTGGTGCACTATAGCCTCTGTAGCTGATGTGCAAAAATCACCTGCTAACAACAACAACAACATTCATTTCTGTCTGCAAGTAAAATAATTGTTTTTAACTGAAAACTATTATGTTACTTGAATTCATAAGGAATATACTTTGTCTGACAGCATCCACTCTTAGAGCCCACCATAGGCTAATACCTATAATAGGGTGATCTGATGATTGAATGGCCTAGACCCCTCCCAAAAAACTGGAGGTCTGGGACCCAGATTTAATCCAGATCCTGCAAGATATCAAGCAAATACATTACCATATAGTCATTTGACAGACCTCAAAACTATCAAACTATATACAGTCGATTCCGCTTAATTGGGGCAGCCGCTTTTTTTGAGCCAAATCTCAAAGAATGGAAACTAAACTAATAAACTAATACATAATTTAAATGCTTAATTGGGACAGTAGCAGAAAAGGAATTTAACAATTTTTGACATATTTTAGGGATTTTTCGAAAGTATATCAACATTACGTACACTAATATTTGGAAACACTAGCATGATGCGAATCAGTTATGTATCGTTGTGCATCTGCTATTTATAAATTAATTAAATTATTTTTTTATTAATTATTATAATTAATTTTCTGAAAAAATGTTCAAGATATATATTGACAAACTGTATTAGTTATCCCAGTTGAAGAATAAATTTTGTAGTGCCATCTGTTGTTTGCATTTTAAAACACTAACAAATATTTTGGCGCCCTCAATTGGAAAAAATATTAAGCATTTTTAAAAAGACGTAAAATATATAATAGATGTATGTAATGTGAATTATCCAATATAGTATAATAAATAAAAAATAGTTAAATATATATCACAATATAACCCAGTTTGAGCTTTAAAAAATTTATTGATAAAATTAGTTTACGATTCAGTATGAATTTTAATTTTTGGATTTTTTTTTTGTTTCAAATTATTTGATATCATATCACATCTCTCGATTACAGAGGAAGATAGATATTCAATCAGGATGCCAATAAAACCCTGTTAGATAAAAAAAAAAAAAGAGATAGCTTTTTCGTTTACAATATTTTATAATTGCATACGGTTAAAACGATTTATAACATCTATTAATTTCAATAAAAATTCAAATTACCCAATAGCAAGAAATTTTACCACTATTGAAATTTAAATCATCCAATCCTACGAATTTATACGTTTATATTATCCAATAGAAGTGAACAACTGAATTTCTAAACTTTTCAATTTATGAACAAAGGAAGGTAAGCCGGAAATGTTTATAAAATACCGTAAGGCGAAATCTGTAAGGGTAATAGCAAAGAAGTGGATTTTTTTCTTTTTAAGAAAAAGAAATCCTCTCGAATTAGCATGATAAGAGATAGCGAAAGCGTCGCACCTAGAAGAAACAGTGACAAATGGAGAGGCTTAAGACGTGCTGGCTGGGTGGGAATTGGTGCGGACTCCGAGTAATAGTTCCATCTGGCACGACTTAAGACAGCAATAAATCAAAGGAGGAGATTTAATGATTCTTCCATGCTCTGATGTAACGAACCGTACTCCCTCTACTGGCGAAAAACGGAGTCATTTTATTTTTCATCTTCCCCCCTCTCCCTTTACTTATTTTCTATTACGTTCTTCTCTAAGTAGTTTCTATTTCGAGTAAGAGAAAATAAAAAATAGGATGAAAAAGAGATAGCTTAAACAAGAAATAGATTCAAGTGACAAATGATGTTTTCTCCCATTGGCGAATTTCGTTGAGTTGTCATGATGTGATTGGTCGGAATTAGTGAGGTGATGGATGGCGATAAATAGCTTCTAACCAATTAGACGATGGTCGGGGAAACGCTTATTTTATGTTTTTATAGCGTTTCTGAGGTTTTTTAATGAGTTTTTACTGATAAACTTCCGACAAACTTTTATTTGTGTTTTTGATGATAGATGTGCATCCAGTTTCTCGCCTGAAATGCTATAATTAAAATTCTTAATGTGCTTATTATTGTTGGAATTTTTAAATTGCTGTTTAGCTAACTTATTACGTTTTAATAGAGAAATATGTTTAATAGATAACAGAATTTACATTTCAACTTGTTTTTTCTTATTTTGGTATCAGAACGGGATATAGTTTCATTAAAATTAATTTTTACGCGATACATGTGTATAATACGTGTGTGTTATACATTAAATGAATATGTAATAAATGTGTGGGAGTTTAACCTCTTCGATATCAGTTAAAGTCGGAAGACATTTAGATCTCGATTATACTTTAATGTAATTGTTCAAAAGCAGATATATTGATCAGTTTATTATAATAAAAGGAATATGTCATTAATAAATACTAAGAATGTATGTTACTTGCTTATGATGTAAATATATGTCTATACGATTAATGATCCTGATGATAATTAACTGTCGTATATACATACGAAGTTAAACAGATAATATTGTAACTTATACATTTATGCATCCATATACAGTAGTTATATTGAGAACAGTATAAGTTATCTGCTTTCATAAAATGAACACGTCTCATTCTTATTCAACAGTTGACATTATCGGAGCATTTAAAATCATCTAATTTTTACTATTCTTTGCAATTAATTCCTCTCGAACATAGGAACAGAAAAGCATAATCGATCATAACCATATAAAAATTGAGTTTGTTCGAATTTTGAATAACCACTTGAATTAATAACGGACGTTAAACAACTGACCAAGTTAAAATAGCAAATTCTAACAACGGTTACTTAGCGTGTCGTTCGATTTCAAATATTACATATCTAAAATTCTGACACCAAAATCAATTATTTCAACGGAACCAATTGGACAATGATCACAGGGTATCTGACTGTAATCGGATTGTGGAGGTCACGAGTGGGTGTTTTTGAGGACCGCCCCACATTTGTCACGCTACCAGGTAATCAGCCAAAGTTAGGTAACTGGGTAGAAAATTAACCAATATTTACAGAAGCAAAGATTACTTTTTTTATTACTGATTTATCAATTCGGCATAATATCGTTACCTGATTTATTTATAGTTTTTATAAATAGGTGAAAGCATAAATTTTAATCTGTTTTATAATACAGTTAATTTTAGGAATTAATTCCAATCAAAAACTGCTTATCATCTTAAAGGTCTAAAAATACTCGGGGCTATAATAAAACCATTCGGAAGCTAAAAGCGATTTTTCTCTTATTAAAACATCATTACACGAGACTAAGCATTAATACAGACGTATCGTAATTGTTTTGGGAGATTGTATTGGATAAAAGTACTTTTGATGCCAAAATAGGTTAATGACAAATGTTATTGGGCGTCTCATGTCCCATTAAACCAGTCGTTTCTGTAGTTTTCTGATGATAAAATAATTCTCAGTCTAGGTGATTGCTGGTGAGATGTTGAACTGACAAGATGGTTGTTGTAGACCCGCTCCCTTGTGAACTCTCTCGTCTTTTCTGGATGACAGTAACGAAATAAAGAGTCGAAATGAATGTCTAATGAGTGTTACGATGATGTAATTATTTGATTTGCCCTTCCCTTCAGCCTATTTAGGCAAGAATTGCACCTGCCATCAGCTGCTTAACGCTTGGTTAACAATAAATACTTTTTAGTAATTATAAAAATAAATATATATTTTTTAATTAAAATGTTGATTTTGCATATCATGTTGTTTTTTCATATCTTTCTCACAATATTGACTTATAAATGCGGCGACTTATTTATATTAATTTGATCGACTTAGTTTCTTTTCTGATAAAACTGAAGATCTATTATTCAATCTTTGAGGAGGTTCTTATATATTGCAATGTTGTTAAGAATCCTCCTCTATCAAACACCTGTTTACTTCAACCTTGATAATCATGTTAAGCAATTCTAAAATTTTCGACTTTTCCATAAATTCGAGCTCGAACTACATTTTAAAAATTCTAGTTGATAGTAATTTACGCCTAGTCTTTATGATAGAAAATCCCATAACTCCGAAACTAAAACCAACAGCTTTACAACCTGCTTGTCACGTAGAACGATCACAGGAGTAATAGAAGCTTATCTTCCTGCAGCTGTATGTCATTATTCGCATGGCGTTAATAGGTCGTCAGCTAATATAACTCATCTGTTCCCATAGGATGAGTAATAGGGTCATCGCCAACTATCCAATGACTCTCCGACCGACTATGAATGTCAGTCGCACTAGTGAAAATCATTGCTTACATCCTTCACCTCTTCTATATCCAGATCCTGGATCTCTCGCTAATCCAGTTGTTGAACAACACCGAACGGATCATTAAGTTTGATTCTCGGTAGAAAAAATCCCGTCGCTTTTACTATAAACGATTTTATAGTTAGTTTAAGCTTAAAGAATTTTTCTTTTTAAACTATGACATAAACTTGTCGTTTTTATTAAATAATTTTTACCCTATTATTTTTACTATTGTCGCTCTTTTAATATGGATTTAATATAAGAAATAACCAATTTTTTCACGAATTAATACAGTATTTATTTCAAAATAGACTAGTGAATTAATTGTAACAATCAAATCCAAGTGGACCTACACTAATAAAAAGCAAACAAAAAAAATAGTCTACCTCAAAAACATAAAATTACCAAAGAAATTCTTCGTCCTGTAAATTATAGAAATATAGAAGAAGCAATAAAGTGCCAGGAGTAAGTGAAACAGTAACACGAAGAAAGTGAGATGTGGCAGTGCAACATCCAGCGATATAAATGGAGTTTTCTCAATTGTAAAATGTTTAATTGAAGAAAAAGTGCTGGTTCGAGATTACTCGGACCTTCTCATTCCATCACTGTTGCCAAATATATGATAATTATCAAAGTTTTATTTTTGCCTACTAGAACTGAACTCTAGAAATTCTGGAAATATAATTTTCAACAATTATAGATTTTATTTATAATGTAAAATAAAGCTATATAAAAAGAAAAATGTGTATTATTTAATTATTTTTACAGCTATTGAATATAATTTATTTTAAATGAAAATTTACGATATTAGTAATATCTAAAATCTGCACAGTTGTCTGAATTGTTATTGAGAGTTGTAATTATTTTTGTATAATAATGCTTATTCAATAAAAATTTGTATTTAAACATATAAATTTTTTTAATTATTATTTTGCGACTTTTCCCAATAATCATTACATTTAATTTTTAAGAGATTTTACTGATTTCTTTCATTACTTATATTTTTAAATAACTTCAAAAGAATATTAAGTAAAAATTATTTTTTTTTGTGATAAAATTTTTAATAGTATCTAAATGTTTCCTTGTATGATAAAAATTTTTATAATGTTACAGCTTTTCTTGATTTTTAAATTTGAAATTACCATTTAAGACCATATCACTAATTGAGACTTATCCTTATAATGCCAAGAAATTAAGATGTACTTTGATCACTTATTGCACAGGCAGTTATAAAAAACTGCAAGAACAAATATGCACTGGATATTCCTCAATCTATATAATTGTGTTATCTATTAAATTTGTTCTCCATTATTAAAAATGACTAAAATATTCTTGTAAACATGATCTAATTATGGAAAGTTATATTGCTGGTTGATTATATCAGAAAACAAATATATGCATAAAATTTTTGGCTTGAAGATTCAGCTCAAATAAAGAGCCTTTCCCATGCATTTTGTTTGTGAAATGATTTATATTTATTTATCATCACAACTTTAATTCTTTACAGTTTAGTAAATTAGCATATGGTTATTATTAATATAATAAAAATCTTACAAATTCAGCTTATACTTTTTATAATAGATGTAAATAGTATTTTATTTATTCATAACAGAAATTTTAAAAAACATGATTTTCATTTTTATATATTTAATTCTGTTATGAATATAAATATTTTCATAAAATTTTCCTTTTTTATATACATTTATGTTCAAACATGAATAGCACTGTAACTAGATATTTCTATGCCAGAGCAAACACATTTTATTGCCCAAAAAATGGGGAAAATATACAGGGTATCCGGAAAGTATCTTTACACTTTTAGAAAATCATTAAAAAGAAACAAAGAAAGATATACACCTACGGTTTTTTTATTCAATAACAAAAGTATCAAAGTTTTTTTGACAATTCTTACATTTCAATATGTGCATTAGTCGCAAGCAACACATCGAATCAGTAAGATATTTTAAGTCAGGTTCTGTGAAGCATTGCAGAATCAACAATCTCAATGGATGCTGTAATTTGATTTTTCAGCACTACATCATGCACAGTTGATCTGGGTATTTGTGATTGATGGGCCACCAAATGAATCGATTTACAAGGATTACAATGAAAAAATTCATGAATTTGTTCATCATCATTGGAGCTTCTGCTAGGCCGACCAGATTTCGTTTTTGGTAAAATGCTACATGTTGTCATAAATCTCTTATGCCATTTATAAATTGTCAGTCTTGAAGGTAACTTTTGATCATAAGTAGTACGAAATTTATGTTGTATCTGCGTTGCAGATTTAAATTCGATAAACCACACTACAACTTGCACCATTTTCTGCAGTGAAGCCATTTTGAAAAGAGACTTATATTTGGTGCCATATAGTGTCCATTTCATTTAAAAAGAAACTTTGATACTTTCTTCATTGAATGCAAAAAATCTTAGTGCACATCTTTTTCTTTGTATCATTTTAATAATTTTCTAAAAGTGTAAAGATACTTTTCGGACACCCTGTATTTTTACACCTCAAAAATAAAAATGATTTTTATATCCCCAAAAAGCTTGCAAAGTCGTGAATTAGAACGAATGCAATAATTCCAAATTATAACTTAACCTAATGGCTAGCGACTCTGCAAATTCCAGAGTTCGGCCTGAGCTCAGTACTAAGTTAGAACTTAGAAAAACACCTAAGTAATTATAAAACAAATCTAACAACAACGTAACGTCTAACTGACGAAACGAAACTAAATATCGGAACTTACACTGAAAGTACCGATTAAGTGTTAGCAGTAAAAAGAACAAAAAACGATGTTAGAACTTACACTAATAAATTGAAGAGAATACTCAAAAATGTTAGATAATAAGAAAATATAAATTTATTAGACTCAAAAACACTTACAAAATGTTAATAAATGCTTTATTGAAACTATAATAAAGCAACAATCAATTAATCAACAAAACTTGTTTAATCTAACTCAAATCTCAACAAACAATTATTCACAAAGAAAAGAACCTTAAATACTATTTAAATTCTACTACCTCCACCTCCGATACAAACTTCAAATAATAGTCGATCCTTACAAGAAACTCAAATGTCACTTTTCGCCAATTCTACGTCTGGAAATTCAGCACCTCTATCTGCTTGTCGACTGCGTCGGTCTTTTATACGGGTGACTTACAATCTCGGACTTCGCTCATTTGCATACTTACACGTAACAAGTTCAAAGTTATCAGTTTACAGAGTAATTCATTCATGTCATTATCTTTACAATTAATTTATATATCGAACAAAAATACCGATACGGATCATTCTTATTTTCACATATCAGTTCAGTGGTAAGTATTATGTAGATAAGAGGACACCATTAACCGGGATAGCTCTTCCGGATACGGGTTCCGATTCCGTATCACGTGATTGCCAGCTACGACGGAGAGCGTGGAAGTAAGTTAACTTTTAAACTAAAATATAATACGTTAGCATATAGGAAAATAACAATAAATAAATAATAGAGTGCATAATAAAATAAAAATAGGACAGGTCCAAGTTAACTTCCTCACAAGCTATCACTGAATAGAAAGCTTTGTTTTGAATTCTTGTCTTTGTGCTGGAGGAGAGTACTCCACTCACCCTACCCTTAAAATGTTGAACATCAATATATAAGTTTATTTCTTTTTTTATGAATTATAATTTGAAAATATTTAGAAAGCAACATTATTATATGTTAGTAAAAATTATATATTTCAAACTTTAACAATATTTATATAAAACACTTTCAGACTATATATACAGTTGAGTCTCTGTAGTCCAACACTTCAGGAAGTCTGACACTCGGTGAACTGTCATGCCACCCGCATGAAACTTTCATGTCACACAACTTGTTGATGTGCGAGAAAGAGAAACTGATGTAAACAAATTGTCAGTCGCTATTCATTCATTGTTCAGGCATTATAGACTGACTAATTTTTAAGTTCAGTACATTGTTTACTGTAAAATAGTGTTTTTAGAGTATCAGTGTTTGTTATTTATCTTTACATAATGTCACAAATCAGAAAAAATGAAAACACAAAGACATTGATTGTGATCGAAAAGGCAGAAACAATTAAGAAACTTGACTTGGGAGAAAAACTTAGTGATTTGGCATTCATTTTATGGTATTGGATGAGCCACCATTTATGACATTAAAAAAATCGAGCCACCATTTATGACATTAAAAAAAATCAGGATAAAATTGAGGGGTTTGTGAAAGATTTGAAAAGCAAGAGCAGTGACAGGAAAGTCTTAATTACATATCCATCTCCCAAAGCCACATTACTTCTCACATCTATAGAACAGTTGTTTAATCCTAGCTTTGTAGAAATCAACAATTTGCAGAAAAATCACCCCTCAGCAATAATGATCTCCGCATTATCAAAGAAACTTCCTTTAAATGTTTTTGTATATTTCGAAACAGGAATAAGTTTAAAGGTGCCAATTTGGGAGAATATAGGAACAGGGCACGGTTTCATAGCCATATTTATGCAGAAAAGTGATGATTTTATAGTTCAGTGTGCAGATACATTGTCAGCTAGCAGCAACACACTTTTTGACAACAAATTAATCTTTTTTTTTCTTAATATTCTTCCATAACTATTGTACCAAGTTCTTATAGTATGTCCCTATTACTGTCAACCTTTTTTATAGTCTGTCAATATGACACATTTGCTGTCCCAAAACAGACAACATAACCTCTGAATGGCCTTCTTTTGGATCATCTTGTAGGCTTGTGATCACATCTGAATTCTCATTTCCATCATTTCACAGTTTCATATGATGGACATTCCACTCTATACACAATTGACATATCTTTGTGGATTGTTTAAGTAGTTTTCCTTGAAATCTTCTACTGTCATGCTTCTAACTCCAGTTAAACAGAAGAGAACAAAAAACAAAATAAGGCATGTATATTAATAAGACAGTAACCTACCATTGTTTATAACTACAGATTTATATAGCAGATATACAATATGGTGAGGGTAAGAACTTTTGCTCTCTTCTCCTAGTACATTATTCTATTTTGAAATGTAGCTGAAGGTCAAAAGATTCAAATATAAAATTAAGTACAAACCATAAAATGATATAAATAACTAAAATATGTTAAACAAAACAAGATTAAATTAATATGTATATAAATGCATATTAATTTAATATTATAACAGAAAAATTATAATCTTTTAAATTCTATAGAACATTTATTAATTAAAGTATTGCTCTACCATAAAAATTAAATCTGCTTCTTTGATAATAATATTCCATCTGCAAATAACATTTATAAATATTTGTAATCAGTAAGTTATGTCATCATATTATTGAATTTTATATGCTATATTCTAGCAATAAACTGAAATTTCTTTTCTCACAAGTTTCAATATTTTCAATAATTTTGGTCTTATTCCAAAACATGTCAGTGCTCTTATCCAAAATTATTTGTACTAGATCATTGTTATTCCTTTATGTCGCTTGTAAATATTTTCAAATATTCCTCGAGATATTGCTATAGAACATTTTTGTTTGTCATTATCATCATTTTGAAATCAAAATTTGTATGTTACTTTTCTTCTTTTTATTGTTTTTTTTTTTTTATTTTTATTCTTAATCTTCTAGGAAATTATGAGATTTTTAAATTTATTTAAAAAAAAAAAAACTCTTAAAACTAGAGATGTTTGAACACACAAATTGTTAATCAAGTACATGTTGAACTTTACCATAAATTCAAGTTTTCAAGTCAAATTTGAGTTTTTTCTTTAATAATGATAAAAGTTGAATTTACCTAAATAGTTCTCTCACAATATAAGAAAAAGTCGTCAGTATTTGAGTCTGTGTCATTTATTTTTATATAAAATTTTATAAATTTAATTTACTAATAAATTCATATTTTTTCATAATTTTAGGTTATCACTTCCATTTGGTATTTCTCATTTTTAATGGTAAGTATTGAACAAGTAAATACTATCTGTTATATGATTTTGGTAAGTAGAATAAAATAATCAGAAAGGTCTTTCTAATTAAAACTATACTTATTATTATACTGTATTTAATAAAAATTAATAATAATATAATCGCAAACTCCTTTATAATCTCAATTGGTGAAATGCTTTCTAAATATAGGAAAATGAAATTTTCTACCAGCAGAGATTTTAATATACTAGATTATAAAATACCAGGTTAGAAAAATCCGGATTATAAAGTACTAAATTAATGAATGCCGGATTACATGAATTAACACTTCAGTTCGAAATTTTTAAGCTGAATACAATGTTTTATACTTAAAAATAATTCTTCTGCCCTCACACGAGAGAGACCAGAAAAATAACTACAGTATCAGCTAGTTTAAGCCGAATGAAAGCAAAAATTATTTTTATATAATCCAAGCATCTTGATTTGATCTTGATATTTTCTGCAATTTTGAAGTAATTTAAAATTGTTAAAAGTTTCTGTCAAATTTGACTGAATGCCCTATTTGGAGTCCCCTATGTCTGCGGGATCCCAGGCTGGCGCTTCGAGTGCCTGTGCGTAAGTACAGCTCTGAATATACACAGGGTCGTCCGGATAATCCCGGTAGAAATAACCCATTAGGGATATGGGTAGTCTGTGGTCGGCGTGGAAATGTCCTGCCGCTTATTATCCACCGGATGAAAAATGGTGTTAAATTACGAAAAAAATGAATACGGTAATCTACTGGATGATCGTATGGTAACGCGTTTGGCATACCACGTAGGAGGTCTCAAGTCCAGCATGCTACGAAAAATTTATTCGGGGTTCTGGATCTGGCTGCCCCCATGGAAATGGGTGCGATCCTTTATGCCCTTTTTTAATCTGATTTAAAAAAGGGCATAAAAATAGCCCAAAAAATCATGCTTCCATCACAGTTATTCGGCGGATGACGTATAATTAAGCTTACCATAATTTTTTTTTCAAACCGGGACAATGTTGAGAAAATACAACAGAAAATAAAGCCTATTAGGATAAATACCTATAGTTGAAAAGGCTAATTAAAGAAGTTGTTAACAAAAACAATGGGTTAAAATCAATTTTTAATAACTCAACTCAACATATTATTAAGAAGTTATTAATATTTATCACTAGTGTGAATTTTCTTTAAAAATTCTTCTGTTTTTTTTTTAATGGTATTGAAAAATTCGCTATTAATTTTGCATCATAGTAAAGCTTTTACGAAGCTTGATTCATCCATTCTACGTCTTTCTTCAGACCATATGATACTCATTATTGAGAATACTCTTTCGACTAGTGCAGATGCTCCCTGGTATGCTGAAAATGTATTCTATAATTTGAACAAGATTGGGCAATGAAATGTTCTTTTCTTTGAAATGACTGAAAAGTTGTATCTAATTTTCTTCACAACTTATATTTTTCTAAATTTCACAGTTAGCTGACCAAAAAGCTTTTGCAATCGCTACTTCATCAAACAATTGATCCATGGGAAATGCTTTATTTCGTACATTTCAAATGATTTTTAATATCCGAAATTCTGAAAAGCGAAAAGGATGGTACGGCCGTGCTTGCTCGACTTGGCAGGGGCACTACCGTGCCCCCAGATTAATTTCATAATTAATATTTATTTTTAAAACAGAACTTTAAATACGTGAAAATAAATAAAAAAGAGTTTGATTTCATATTTTTCATATCGGAAATTACATTTTATTTATTAATTGAAAATTTTTGTATGCTCCATTGGAATAATTTTGTTTTAATACTGTATATTGAAACTAGATTCTGTCCTTAATATTACATTAATACGATATACGATTATACAAGTAAAAGACGATCGAGTTTTTAATATAAATATAGAATTAAAAACATATTTCGATGTTTGTATTAAAAATTCAATCATATTTTACTAAAAAATTGATATATAAATTACAATATTTGCCTATTATTATGACAATATAAAGTTTAACCCGAAACATCATTGATTCTTTTATTTCTTTTCAGTTGTTTATAATTACGTTTGTCACGAAATGATGATATGACAGCTCTTATAGTTATTTTTATAGCTAACCTTGGAACCCTCTTAAAAAATCACAAATAAATGATAGTATCAAATAAAATAATTTATAGAACAGTAGATACTATCATCTAGTCATAAAAGAAGTATATACATCCTTATACCAGCGTTAGCGAACTTTTTTAAGGGTGCGCGCTAAATTTTTGTAAAAATTACCGGCACTTCTCTGCATGCCGATCCAAATGTTAATTTAATTAAAAATTATATATCAGCTCCAAATTTTGCGTGCCCAAAAAAATTTCCAGCGTGCAGTAGATTCGCCGTCTTTGTATTATGATATATTGTACCTACAGTATATTTGATTATTTTTTTCTACTTTAATCGATGATGTACGGCTTTGTTGAGCTTAATCTAATGATTGCCAATAAGATATTATATAAAGAAATGTATATTTTGTAACTTTCAGTACGATTGTGTGTTACAACAGTATGACACGTGTAAATTAAAAAAGTTATTAAGTTAAATTAATATTTGTACACGAAATAAATTCATTTTATATTTGGACCGCGGGTTTTTTTTTTTGCATATTTTACGCCCCCTTTCCAATCAGGAAGATTACCAAGGGGGCGGTCAAGGGCTGCACCCACACCCGTGGAGGGGGGCCGGATGGTGAAGGACGACCTTTCCAATCAGGGAGATTACTAAGGGGGCGGGGCCAGTTCCAACCTGGGTAAGAAACCTTTAAAGTTTAAACATCTGTCATTTATAGTGTTGATAAAGTGTTAATTGAGAAATTAAAAATCATCTTGAACGCCTGGATCATGAGAAATCTATAGGATTGCCAACAATATCATTTTGACCCGAAGACTTCGGGTTTCAAATAAAATTATTCGAGTTCACTAAAAATTATACTCATGGACAAAAAGTTAGTTATTTTTTATAAACATTTGTTATTGTTACTTAATAAAAAAAAATCAGCAAATGAAATATGTACAGTACATACATACATATATTTGCATTATGTAATTGTGAAACAAACAAGTGCTCTCACAACTGTCAATTCATAGGCGCCATGTTGGCATCGTCAGCGAATTTAGAATTTTATTTAAATGCTCTGCTGCTACCGGCTATGCTCTTTTGGGCATACTCAGCAATAAAGCGCAAAAGTTTGGTTTAGTTGTCTAGAGAAGGCACTATGCAGTAAGAGAGTCATCCGATAACTTACGAAGATCGATTACAAATTGTCCCGCGATCGATCTGTTGGCCACCCCTGGCGTATTCTAACGCCTACCTATGACCATCCACATCCAAGGTGCGATTCAACAGTGTAACATGGGATTCAATGAGTTGCTCAGACCCTTGAAAAAATTTTGGAAGTGTGGTACTAAATCCTTTAGATGGTAAACCAATGATTTACCAACTATCTAATTGATCAGTAGACTTTTGAGATAATCTCTTATTATCAATATATCCTAAACTATTCATTTGATTTTTATATTGTTTTATATGAACTCAATGATCATTTACCTGCAGTCATTTAAAACTGGCATGTTTCAAATTTAAACGTTTCTCCCTAATAACTTTTAAACAATAATATAGTATATGATTGATTTCTATTATGTGTTAGAATTATTTAATGTTATTTCATATTCGACCTTAATTGATTGAATTGTAAGAATGAAATTAAGATGTTAAATTTTAAATAATATATATATATATATATTACTAATATATTCATTAAAATTCTTATACAAAAGTTATTTATTTCAATTATTAAAGTAATGATATTTGTAATGAATATTTACTTTGATGTGAATATACATTCATATAATTTTTATCAAGTAAAATAGATAATCTTGCTATGTCAAACAAAAACTCTCAAAACCTTTCTGCAGTAACTGACACTAATACATAGCTGGTCTTTGTATTTATATTTATAGAATAGTTGTATTATATCATAATATTCAAACTTAAAAAAGTCAAAATTTAAGAATAATACTAATATCAAATTTTAAATTTTAATTATGTTACAGATTCTGATAACTCATTTTTATGTCAAATAGATACAAATATCAAAGATTTCTTGTATATACATATCAGATGACAAAATGATTCAAGGCCAGATGAGTTAAAATTTTTCATGCACTTTGAATACGAATTTAGTTCAATTAGATAAATTTAATTATATTGTCAAAACTCTCAAGATTTATATAACATAGCTGCCACTTCAGTGAGCACTGTAGTCTGTCCAACATCCATGATGGGGTCAATAGAAAGATTAAAAATTGGGATAAGTGGATTAAGCTTTGATCCTTTCTTAAAAATTTAGCATATTTTATGTCTTTCAGATGGGAAGTGATTGTTTATCAATAAAACAGTCGCTTCCAATCTGAAAGATATAAAATCTGTACTTCTAAATTTAGGCCAATTAGAATTTAGGAATAATATATGGATTAGGAAAATGAGTCATAGTGGAATCAAATCAGTAACTTTCAGGAATATTTTATGAAAAAAATATGCAATTTCCACTTTTCTTATAATTTTATATTTGCACATATCAGTTCCCTGAAAGATCATAATAATTTTTATCATAATGTTTTATATTAATTTATATTACAGTATTGTAATATGTTTGAAAAACTAAAGTAAAATTTGTTCTTATTCAGCTTAAAAGTTTCTAAACAAAACTATTTGAAATAATGGAATCACCCACCATTCGAATATTTCTACCATTAAAATATTTTTAAAACATTTATTTTACCATATTATTTTGCAATATTGTATATTATGCATAACCATGTCTATTTTTTTAGTGTTATTTATGTTAACATGAAATTATATAACCTTGTGTTTGGTGCCCCATAGTCCAGGTGGATCTTTCACCATAAACCTACCAAACAAACAAACAATTTTAGTGTTAAAAAATGTGTTAGGATAAATTTTAATACAACGGTATCGCCAATTTGATTTTTAATTCTTCCAGAGATGATTCCTTAAATAAAATATATGTTGTAAACCAGCATTTCCCAAATTGTAGACCCACTCAGGTGAGTCGATATTTGATGGATCAGGAAAAGGTTTTAAAATGTGAAAATTCAGTAATTATACAGCTATAGCTCATGTTTATTAAAACTTTGCTTGGCTGGATAAAATTAAAAGCCAGCCATTTAATACAAGCCGTGGTAGACTCGCTGATGTAACTGGAGTACCGAAATCAAAAGACAGATTACATTCGATGCATTTTTGCAGAATTAAAATTTGAAATTGTAAAATTTTTCACGCACGTATTATTTTTTTTTCAGTATTTACAGTACAAATATTTTCTGTATTTCGGTTTAATAAAGCATTAAAATAGGTACCTATTATCTTTTTGTCTACTTATTTATTTACCTACGTATTACATATTTTATTTTAGAATTAATTATTAGTTGGTTTAATTGGGCCAAAATGGTTAGTCCCAACGTGTCCCAATTAAGCGGAGTCTACTGTAGTATACTTTTTAAACAGAATTTAAAGTGAATAAAATGTTGAATAATCTATGTGTAAAATATACGTAGTAGTCTATGTATGGTTTTGATACAGGGGCGGACTGGACATATTTTCGGTTCTGGCATTATCCCGACAGCGGCTCACTAGTTAGATTCTGTATTAGGACAATTGGCCGCACGGATATATGGTGGCCAGGACATTTCGCCCTAAGATATAGAAAGAAAAAAATAAGGACAGGAAAGCCACCATATATCTGTAATATATATTTTAACCATAAAATAAAAATAATTATCTAAAGTACGAGTCTTTATTTGTGTGCGAATACTAAAATATTGATAAATTTGAATCCGAAACAAATATAGATTATATTGAAAGTGACATAAAAAATCGGTCTCGTTTCTGGCATTTGCCAGACGCCCTTATGGTCAGTCCGCCCCTGTTTTGATATCTTACAGAGGAGAAAAGAAAAATATATATATAGGGGCCCGGGATTTCGCTCGGTGGCTTTCCGCTACCAGCCTAAGATGAAAGTTATGTGATGGTGTACGGTAACGACATACAGCATATACAGTATTTATCCACGGAGAAGAGAAATACGGTACGGTAGCAGTGGTTTTTATTAGTAATAAAGACGTTTTAAGCCAGGTAAATTCGATACGGTCGGTGGAAATATATATATATATATTTTTGCATATCGTCTGTGTGAATTAGATTATGCGTTTCTATATTAATATAATTTTTTTACACCCCAAGGGCTGCACCCACACCCGTGGAGGGGGGCCGGATGGTGAAGGACGACCTTTCCAATCAGGGAGATTACTAAGGGGGCGGGGCCAGTTCCAACCTCCCACGGGCTGCACCCACACCCGTGTAGGGGGGCCGGATGGTGAAGGACGGTGGGCTGCACCCACACCCGTGGAGGGGGGCCGGATGGTGAAGGACGGGAATCAACCGGGCCGGGCCCAGTACCCCGAAAAAAATCTGGGACCGGACCCGGGTCCTCCAGTGTGGCACGCCAACGCGTTACCACTCGGCCATCCGGCCGCCGGTGGAAATATTTGGAGTTTAAAGTACTGGGACAGGAGAAAAGCTTTCGTTGTATTTTAATTTAATTTACTTAGAATTTTATCGTTTTTATTAAAACCACCCGCCGAAAATTTATTAGAGAAGTTGAAATTTCCTACGCGTATTAATATTATAGACTTATCTACATACGCATTATCTCCAACCGATGGGGCCTATATATATTAATCGATAGAAACTTACATACTAGCGATTTTTATTTATAATCATTAATAAAACGCGTGGCTATCGTTTGTATTTATAGTTTAGTTAGTTTCTTCGCTAAATATTCTTTCCTAAATGCGTATATATATGTATACACTGTAATTCGTTTTTTATATATATTTAGATCTCTTTTTGACCTAAATATTAAGTTTCGTTCGCAGATTACTCGATTACGTACGTCGACAAATAATATAGGTCGGTACAATATATGGCAAAATTAGGTATTCTTAAGAATCGGTATTTATTGCCAAACTGTTTGGTACGAAATATTTCAAAATTCTTAATCTCGAATAAATAACAAAGTATCTTATTCCGTATCTCGTAGGTTATTTTATTAGGTTTCTGAAATAAAATTCTGTATTCTGCCAGAAGAAAATGTGAAGATTTTATCGTTACCACTCTGTTGAATATTAAAATGCTTTCTTATCGAAAACGTTTCGAGTAGATATATATCGGGACGGTACAAAGGCTAGTTTATACACAATTTGGAGATGGTTATTCCCAACCAACCATCGTATGGTAGCGAAATTGTTACATTCGTCTTTGTTTTAATCTTTTAAATAGAAAATATTTTAATATTCGTATTTCGTTTAGATTATAATCGACTCATTTTGTAGTCTAATCTTCTTTGGTTTTGTAATAAACTGGAAACACGTTTGAATTTCTTCTTTTCTAACCGTAATCCTTCGTTTTTCTACTTGGAACGTACAGTAATAAGAAATTATCGACGCGTACGGAATATCTATCTAAACAAATGCTACCACGAAATTTTGAAGATAATAAATCCCGCCGTTCTGAACACGTTTCCAATAACGCCATAATAAATTCGCCAATATTTAAAGGCCAAAGGAAATAATTCGATATTTATATAGAATTTATAATAAATAAATTTTTTAATACGATATACGATACGGGTTTTTTAAAATCGATAATTATCGATATTATAAAGTGACACGGAATTATCTTTTAGCTGTTACTCGATAGGAATAGCGTGATCTTATAGTCATTCGATTGGTCGATATCGAAGTTTATCATCCGTTCAGATAAACTTATTACGGAATATTTCTCGCCGTTTTATATTTTGCAAAAAATTAATAAGAGAGAAATGAAAAAAACCATCGAAGATAGCCAAGCTGTACGGCGCGTATACAAATAATAAATATTTAATTCTTCCAAGAAAGGATATTTCGAAAGATTCTTCTAAAACCGCACCGACGAGAATAATTCTATTCTCTTTTTTCTTTTTAATAAGAGGAAAATATACCTTTACCTCGTCCGTATTTTTACAGGAAATTTTTAAAAATACAATACTTATACATTACTTAAGCTTCTAATATATGTGGTCTACTAATTTAGCGTACGCTCTTGACATAAAATGCGATGCAACATTTCGAAATTTGTTGCGACGCGTATCGTTCACGAATATAATTGCAGCGCATTCTTAAAATGGATTTTGCAAAATCGTAAATCAGAATATATTCGATTTATTTAAATAGAAAAATTATTTAAATTATCACCGTAAAAATACGGGAAAAGTTACATCGATGTATTTGTTATAATTATTACATTATCTATAAACTTTTAAGAGACATTTCTTCGCTCTTTTTATACGATTTTCTCCCCATTTATTAATATAGCTAGTTATCGTTTGACATCGATATTTAAATTTTTTCTAAAGAAAAGAAATCTAATATAAAATATTGCCTATCGAAATAAATCTATACCCCAGAACCTATAGGTCTATATAATATTGTCATAATAATTAATTAAAAATTGAATAAATATTAAAATTTCGTAGAAGACAAGCATTTAAAATAAGGAAAACTAAACTACTTTCCTTCTTCTACCGAGAATATTAAATCTTTTATATTGTATGGCCATACAATAATTATTTTAAGCGCCCGAGGATTTATTTTCGTCGGGTTGTCGTCCGTCGACACGACACGTAAATGCCAAATGTTATTGACACTGAAACCTAGTTTTTTCCCGTTATAGGTCAATGTTGTACCGATATAGCGCATTTGTTAGGCGAGACCGCGGTATAATTATAATTGCGATATTTTTCTATCTGGCTCAAAATAGAATTCTATGTGTAAATTCCCCCGGAGAAACTATACATCGCGCGTAAAAACAGAAAGTTGTCGAATCGAAGGTTACTTTTATTTTCAAACCGATACAGTACCGTATGAGGAAAATTCGAATGGAGGAAAAGCTTTCCATAAAAAATCTACCTAAGAAATTATATGTTACACAAAAATTTAAGCGTAATAATTTTTTGATGGTTTTCCTATACCGATACATTGTTAATTAAATTCAAGCTTTCGATTTATAAATTAATAGCATTCCTATTCCGTGTGATTTCGGAATTAAATACGTTATATACGAAACTAGAAAAACATATTTTATTAATATTATAATGAAAATCTACGTAACCCGTTAATCTCTAATATGTGACTTACATTTCTGATTATTCGTCTTACGGAAATAAATGGCCTGACCCGAAAAGATATACTTTTTATATTTTACAATCGAAATTAAATTTATAAGGTTTTTATTTTTAACGTAAGTAATGCCTATCGAATATAAATACTGATAATAAATCGCATCTATCTCGAATGAATTTTCTTAAAACGCTCGATAATTTTGAAAGACCTTTATTTATTTACTTTTAAAAATCGTATCTTAAACTATCAAAAAGTAGGCAAAAAATTAGCACGGTAGCCTTCGAATCGCGATTGATTTGCTGTACCGGTACTTTAAAAAAAACTTGTTTATTGAAAATTTTTTTCGTGTCCTTGAATAGAATAAATGATCTTGACGATAAAATAATCGAATAGAATATTTATATTCAAAGGCTAAGGAAATTTTGCCTCGACAATAAATATATCTATAGACTTTTGTAGGGCTAAATGTATAAATGTGTGAATAGATAGAAATATATTGATAACTTAATATCGACTGCGGATAACTTTTCTACCATCTCGGTTTACGATATTTAGTTAAAATTATTGTTATCGATATAAATTTTGAGAATTCATTTTAATAATTAGAAATTCCGAGTAAACGAATTTTTCTGAACGGACTCCTTGTTGCCACTCCCAGTCCGGACATCTACGATAATTATGTATAAAATTCTCTAATTTACCGAGACTAGAATAAATGGTCCGAGTTTCTACAATCATCCGTATTTTGAATAAAAAATAATATCGACTAGCTATAATATTTTGTTTATATAATAATTAAAGTATTATCTATGATAGAACTGATAATTATTTATTTATCATTTTGTTTATAAGTATTATTAATCGAGATTTAATCGTGATCTATTATCGGATATTATATCAATAACTACCGAGTTTGCCTTAAATACGTATATATTGTATATATTATTGCTCATTCTTGTTTTTTTATTTTTATCTAACAAAGTAAAAAAAATTTAAATCATTGCTATATAATAATAACATCGAAATCATAATCGATTTATTAACTTATCTATTCTATATATAACTAGAAATGATAGTTGCATTCCAAAATAATATATTGTATTGTATGCGACGATCGTTGTATGGTACTCGATATCTATAAAAAAAAAAACAATGTTTCTGTAGAGCACAAATATACCGCTAGTGGCGTGCCGATCGATTAAAAAATATCAGCAGACGAAAGAGGAAGTCGAAAAGTCGATTAATTTTATGCATAATAGATGCGAGTTGTTAGTCGTCTAGTGCGGAACGCGAAATTAATTATGGAAAATCCTACGATAGTGAGGGCTGCTGTGTTTTGGGGTTCATTTTCTCTAATATGGTTAAGTTCTATAGGAAGTCTATTGTCTGCAGTAATAATTGCATTGGCTTTTTATTCGTTTAGTGGAGGATGGAGATATTTGAAAATGTTGTTTCAAACTACCCCTAGAGATCTCAGGTAAGTCTTTCCGTAAATTTCTCCCTTTTACTCTTTATTCACTTATATCTATATATTACAGACAAAAAACAACAGTGATTGGAATAATTAAAACAATTTATTATTTAATATAAATCGCGAAGACGTTTGAGTATTTTGTATAAATCGTCTTCTAAAGATCGTTGACACTGTTTTACTTAGTTGGTTGCTTTATCATTATATTTAATCTTTTATTAAAAGCTTAGAAGTAAAATAAAATCTCACCAAAAACATAAATGTGAAAAATGGCCAAGTTCTATTCACCAGTTTGTTTTGGCCACCTAAGGAGTAAAGATTTAAAATAGGTGCTATTAAATGCCGAAATAAATTCAATACAGTGTCACTTTCAGGGTTTTACTTGGCAAGTTTTTACTTAATATAAGTCAAAAACTTGCCAAGTAAAAGCCTGAAAGTGACACTGTATTGAATTTATTTCAGCATTTAAATCTCATTTTTCGATATTGAGGTTGGAATGGAACTTGGCACCTGTTTTAGATCTCTACTCTTTTGATGGCCAAACAAACTGGTAGAATAGAACTTGGCATTTTTCACATTTATATTTTTGGTGAGATATCAATTCTTTTTGTTAAAGTTATTATATGAAACAAACACACTAAATAAATAATAATCTAAGATAGCTAAATAACTTAATAAAATTGTAAACTTATCAGGTAAATGACTGAAGAGACCACATTGTATTGAATTTATATGAATAAATGGGCTTATAAGATTTCTTGTATCTTGATTCTGTTTCATGTTGCTTTTGTGCTTCAATGCCACTTTCTTTGACAACTGTTACTTTCTTGTAGTCTGCAACATTGGGTCATATAGCCCACTCACATCCCTAACTTTTCTAGTTCTACTTTTATTTGTTTTTAATTAAGTTCCTCCAAGTCAGGATGGTACAAAGATCTGAGTCTATTATATTCTACAATTGCAGTTTCTTGTGCTTTGATTTGACTTGGGTCAAAGTTGATTATATGAACTCCACTTAAAATTTTAACTCTGGAAAGTGCTACATAAGCTTGGCCATATGAGAATATAATGTGCCAAGCTTATGAAATTAATTATTAAGCTTACATAATTAATTATATCTTGTTTTTTGTATGCATATATTCATTAATGTAATAAATGCATGTATACATTCATTAAAAAAGACTTATAAATAATTGACTACAGCACAGATTAAAGTGAAAAACTTGATTTATTAAATAATTAAAACAGTTTTATCTTTTCATTTAGTTTAATTAAAACAGTTTCATTAAGTTGAAAGTGCTTTAATTATTTAATAAATCAAGTTTTTCACTTTAATCAGTGCTGTAGTCAATCATTTACAAGACTGAAACTATAAGTGAAATTGCTAGTAAACAGTAATTATATTAAAAAAGACTTCTATATTGACGATGTCGCACTGCCAGATGCGACGCGACGCAACACCCTCAATCGCTTGGGGTGAAGTAAATAAGTCACAAAATAATTGAAAAATTAGCATTTTCAGAATTTTTCCTTTACTTGTATCCTAAGACCTATACTTATGCTAAATTTCAAGTTAGGTAGTTACAAACGGGCAAGACTGCCAGATGCGACGCGATGCGATACCCTCAATTGCTTGGGGTGAGGTAAATAAGTCACAAAATAATTGAAAAATTAGCAGTTTCAGAATTTTTCCTTTACTTGTATCCTAAGATCTATACTTATGCTAAATTTTCAAGTAAGTTAATTAGTTAGTTAGTTATGCTAACTAACTAACTAGGTCTATGGGAAGCACTATATAATTTTGATAAGTGAGTCAGTGCATTCAAATTTGCGATTTTCTGGGACCTCTATCTCCTAGACACTTTGATATTAAAGCTTGAAATTTTTACAGTCGTGAGGGACTAAAGCTTAGCAACATATACAATTTTCATTTTACTAGCTTAATCGGAAGTGAAGTTATGGAGATGGCAAATATGGCTTAAGTTGATTCGTGTAAATATACACACGGTGTGCGCCGCATGAACTTGGGCCAGCACACTGCCATGCACCTTGATAAACAATGAACAATAGAAATTAAATACAAAACTTTATATAATGTTTTTATAATGTGATTGAAAATTTGACATTTAGCTGATGATGATGATGACTATAAATTGTCATTATAAAAGTTTCCTTATTATTTATCTCATTATCTTTATATTCATTATATAAGTATATTATACTTTAACACTTTTAATGAACAAGAATTCTGATTATTTAACAAATATATAAAAATGCAAAATCCTTAAGCCGATTAAAATGAAAAAGAAATTACTGTTTGCATTATATTCTTAATAACCACGAATAACTTATTAATAAAATATGAAATATTGTCAAATATTCATTTAACAATAAAGGATTGCGAGTTTTAGGAAGTTTAGAGTCCAATTAAGAAGGTAATGAAAACTCTAATTTATTAAATTCAGAAGAATGGCAAGACATTTCTTTAGCAAATATTTACATATTTTATATATAAAAATATGTAAATATATGATTTATTTAAGACTTGGATCACCGATATTTATATTGAAATTTTATTGCAATTTAATTTTTATTCTTAAAAATGATTATTTACTGTTAATCAAAAATAAAGGTTTTTAGAAGTATTTGAAAGTATAATTTTCAATTAAAAATAAATATTGTGTTCTAAAGAATAAAACTGTTATGAAAGAAATGAAATAAATTTTATTAAAATGTCTGAAAATTAAGCTCATTATCATAAAAAATGAAGAAACTTCTAATAATTAAACAGATAATTAGATGTATAATTAAATACAGTAGGGCCTCAACATTCACGGGGGTTACGTTCTCGAAAATTGGCGTGAAAGTTGAAGTTAAGATCCTATGGGAAAACGGGAGTTGGGGACTAGAGTGTATCTACTTAATGTGGAACAATAAATAGTATGTTTAGTACTGTATAATTACTTTTAATATTTATTTAAAATTATTACAATGAAGAAAAAGTTAAAGTTCAGTATATACCGGTTGTATGTTACATACTGTATAATGTTGTGAAGGCGATAACGGTTCCTGAATTTGTCGAACCAACCGCTACTTGCAACAAATTTATTTGGATTATCACCTGAAGATTCCGCAAAGCGTTTATAGAGCTTTATGGCTTTGGCTTTTATTATAGCCTTACTTATCGGC